>CAUYRT010104317.1:0-21985 GCA_963574885.1 Lepilemur ruficaudatus | reverse complement strand
TGTAATATACCATTTCACAGCAAACCTTTGAAGTCAAAGGATTAATTATGCTTGTGAAAACTTTCTAAGATAAATAAATTACCTTCTTTATCCTAAATCTAAGAAACTATTGACATGGTGCTAAAAGAAAACTTAGACGTATTTTATGAGGCTAGATTTTGCAAGTTTGAGCTAAAAAATAAATGTTAAAAAAAAAAAAAAACTTCAGTGAATATATAAAGATTATATAAAAATAATTGTTTAAAACAATAATTTAAGTAACCTATAGCATCACTTGTGGATCATCAAAATAGAAGGACGTAAAGACCAGAGTTATGAAACAAATTCAATTTAACTTCTATTTTGAGGAAATGTTAGTAATTTGCATTTAAGTTACGTAAAGTGTAAGGCTGTTAATTTATGTTTTTAAAATGAAGGAAAAAAGCAGGAAAAGCTTCTGTTACCAGTATCTTACAAAATTTTAATAAGACAAGACTAATGAATATTTTTATAAACTTTTAAACAAAATCACAAAAATTATTTATATGATGTACTATATGATTGAATACCTACACAATGCGTAGTACTAGACAGAGATACTTTATGTCTGAAATGTCATTTATTTATTTCTATATTTATATTATTTATATATAACATATTTTACATAAATTTCAACAACTGCTATGATATACACTAGAATTTGATAAGATTGCTTGATATAAGAAAAGGTTCACAAAAATCAGTAGTTATAGCTACCAAAAATAGAGATGAGGTGGTTAGTAGCAGAAATACAGAAAAATTCTTACACTTTACCAGTAAACACTATATTAAATAAATGGTTTGTAGATTACTAGCACAGAAACGCACACATAAGTATAGACAGATATTTATGTAGATCTATATGGAGTTTGATAAATGATCATATATACATCAAATATGTACAGTAATTTAATAAATGGAAAATCACATTTAATTTCATTTGGAATATAATAGTTGATAAAATAAAAAATCACCAAAAGTCTATAACAATAAAGCTACAAACGAAATTTAAGTTTTTTTTTTCTTAAATATAGTATGAACATTCAAAGCCAAAGCAGAAACAAAGAATACATGCTGGGAAATAACTGGAAAAACATAAATATAAAATGCAATTACATTTCATGGCATAGGTCTTAACAATTAAGACATAAATTGCATGATACACATTTTAATTTCTTTTTTAATTAAAAAAAATTAAGACAAAATTCAGGAAAACATTTTCCTGAAATATTATATATAAACAATATATATCACAGATCATATGTACTATTCAAATAATAATATAATATTAATTAATAATAAATAAATAAATTATAAAATTAATTAATAATAAATATCATATGTACTATACAAATAATTCTTACAAGTATCTAATAAAATATTAAACACTGATAAAAAATTAAATGCAGTACATGAATTGTACACAGATAAACCAACCGATAAACCACTAGCAGAAAAAAAAGCAAATTAGTTGATGAATGATATATCATTTTTCATATTGGGCTGAGTAAACTTTAAAAAAGTGAAAACACTTCATCATGGTTCTAATAAAAATGAGAGGAAAAAGGACTCTATATTTTTCTAGCCACTGTGAGTTGCTACAGTCTTTTGAGAAAATAATCTGTTAATACATGTATAAACAGAAATTATTCTGGAATCAAGCCAATGAAATTAAAAGCACTGTTAGCGTATATGTAAAGTTATGTGTATTATCATAATTTTTCCACTATTTAAAAAATATTGGAAACCACTGAAAGTGTAGCAAGACTAAAATACCTAACTAGGTCTTGGAATGTTATACAAATATTGAATAAATTGGGTTACATTTTTAGTTATTTTCTACTACAATATGGACACCTCTAATATAATATTATTTGAGGATGATGCAAAATGCTGAATATACACATACATTCCAATGTGCACATTATGATCCTTTCTTTTCTTTTTGGTAATTCTATATACCTGGGTTTTTATTTTTTAACTGCATAAGCTTGGAAAAATTGTGAAAAAATACAGAGCAGCTGTTATTATTAGTATAATTGGGAAAATATAGCAAGAGGAAATAGGTGGTTAACTAACATAAAAAATTGATAATAAAGGTAAAAATTTGTGTATGATTAATTAAAAAAGAGAACTTAAAAATCTCTATATAAACAATATTGAATCCATATGAAATTTAAATATGAATATATACAAGAATTAAAATATAATATGGACAACTAAACACAGATTTAATTATGTGATGGAAAATTGAATATTTAGGGTTTTAGATTTCTGTCATTAAAAACACATTTAGGCAACTGCCAATTAATAGTGTTTTATGATTTTATGTTGGAATAACTTTGGATAAGACATCTCTACTCTCAATGTCAATTTTTTTCTGGGATGAAAAGAATACAAATAACCTTTTTGCCATATTTTATATTTTAAAACATTTTAAAAGATATTATAGGAACTTGATATATTTTCCAAATTAATGTTCAAATATACAAAATGCTTCAATAAGAAAAATTAAAAATCAGACGAAGTTTAAATAATGACATAAATATTGATTAAATGATTTTTTTTCAGAATACCTCTTCAAAGATTTTTCTTTAGCATATTTAAAATTTATACAGATTTTTTTCATGCAATAAAGTTTAATGGCTAAAATAATTTAGTCATCACTTAGAATATATCATACCATATATTTCTGGTAAGAGTTATATAAATTCCGGTTTATAATTTAGCTTCAAACGGGTATGCAAATCCATTGGAAAATCCTCATTTCAAATTGATCAAGGCCAAATCTATACAGAACAAAGCAAGTTTTATGTGTAACTATCTAGTTTATAGACGGAAACAAATTGATAATTTACAATTCAAAATACTCATTCATCTCCCTAATGATCAAACTGCCTGTATCATCACTAATTCTCCTTTTCATTTTGTGCTATTTATTTATTAATACCGACACTTCCATTTTGACACTTTCTTGAAGGAATAGATTTTTTTTTAAAAGAAAAAGAAAAAAAGCCCTTAGAACCAGTATTTCCCTGGAGTATCCCGTATCACTTTTTCTCTCACAGAGGAAACTCAACTCACAGAGTTTCTGATAAGGAAAAACTTCTGTGAGATTTCCCTGTAGAGAAAGACCCTGCCTTGGGGAAAAATCCTGAGTCAATGTGAAAAGCCACAAGGAAGAAAATGTTCTCTTTGGAAATTTAAATCAGCTTTCAGGGGAAAAAAGTGAAAAGGCTTACTCTATTTGACACAGAAATTAATAAGGAAAGGAAAAGCTGATATTCTTAAGAGATTGTCAAATTTGTATGTTCATTCCTACCACTATTAAGGACATTTTTAAAGAAGAAATAAAGCAATTATGAAATTTTAATTGTTCTTTTTAGAGATTGTGGCTAAAGACATGAAGAAAATATATTATGAAATTATTCTTTCATCCTGAATGATTAAATTCAAAAACAATCAATACATAAAATTAGAGAAATTAGTTTCATTAAATAAAAATATGGGATGTATATTTTTAAAATAATATTCACTTTAATTTTTACTGCCATAATCTGTGAACATAATTAATAATTGTTACTCTTGGGATCTAGTGTCTTGATCTGGATAATGAATCATTTATAAAGAAGAGAACCCCAGGGAAGTAAATGTAAATCATTTCTCTACTCCATGCTTAAGACAGTAGACATTTTAGATTAGAATATATTCTGGTGGGTTTAATAAATTCCCATGGGTATATTAGCCTCCTACTAGACTTGACTGACCCTAAGCCTTTTTAATTGGAACAAGAAAAGAGTTTTTAATTTTTAAAAAATCAGATGACTTCCATGAACTTCAAAAACATCCAAAAGTCACATAATATTTGTCTGTATAAACCTTGGCTGTCTCTTTATATGACAAGATAATAGAAAAATGAATCAGATTGGTTTTTGTTGAAGAGAATGAGAGGAAGTTGCACTTATGACTGGGATAGCCAAATTTTGTACAAGAAAGCTGTATTTCTATTGTGCAGAGCACCAAAGTGTGTGCACAGTGGACGATACTGTTAAGTGACCGTGTGAACCATGCAAATATGTTCCAAAAGTTCCATGCCAGAAATGTATACTTGACTCGACTTCCTCTTAACTTAAATCTCAAAATTCCAGCAACCAATGCAATGCCATCAAACACTAAGGGGAATGTTTTGAGAGGAAAGTTACAGTGGAAAGAGACAACAATCTTCTGCATTTTCTGTTAAAATAAGCTTACTTTTGTAACTTTTATCACACACACACACAAAGCAGCTATATAAATATATTGCAGTTGAGGAACACTGAACATTAATTTTTTTTAATTAGCTTCAGAGTAAGCCAGTTTATTATTATTGCTATATTAATGAGGACATTTTGGAAAAATTTCTAAGCAGAGGTTGAGCTATAAAATAAATAATAGTTGCAGGGAACAATTATTATAGAAAGTCTGCAATTGGCTTGACAGACGAATAATACCATCTCCACATATCTCTACATATTTCTCTATTTGTTACAACCTTAAACTTTTGGTGTGAAAAGTTTTGATGTTTAAACTTTTGATTTGAAAATAAGTTTACTATATGATAATTTCTATGATAAGCTATCAAATATACAAGAATAGATGCATTTAAGTTTGAGTAGCCTTTTAATTATTTCCCAGACATATATAAAAATAAATACAGTGTCATTATAAATAGAAAAAGATCGGACTTGATATAGATATGGATGCAAATTAGGTATAGCCATAGTGTTAGTAATAATAATAAGGGATATGCAAACTATAGACAAAATGTTTTTAAATCTCTCCTTTGTACTCAATATCATTATTTGAGGCAGCAGTTTCTTTTTCCCTATATTGTTGTTGTTGATAGAATCCTTTAGGTCACATTCCTAAACATATCCAGAATACTTTTAGCTATAAATGGCAATGGATGTGCCTAAAATTCTAGCATATCAGGTGGGTAGTGTTAAAAACTCTAATTTATTTTTGAATAAATGAGTAAATTTTAGGGATTTTATGTATGTGGGATTGTTTTTAAGAGCCATCAAATTGATTTTTCATTAGGATTTCAAGTCTCAGCAAGGTTGGAGCTAATGGATTACTTACTCAGATACCTACCCTGCAGTTACCTTAAATTCAGGGTGATAGTATCCTTGCCAGATGGAAGATACTTCCAATTTTTAAAATATATATTAGCTTCCAATAAGTCCCAATGATCTTTAACATATTATTTTTAAAATTTAAATATCAGTAGTTTTTCTTAAATAGATAATGCTACAAACATATCAAAACTATGTTAATAGTTCAAAAATGTAATAAACTATTAAAAATGAAAAATACCCTTTTTGAGCCCATTTTCACTCCCCAGAAGTAACTATCGTTGACAGTCTCTTGTTTATTCTTCCAATTATGTTTCCCACACTTTGAAATAAAATAATGAAACTTTATAAACTTTTTGGCACTTTGATTTTGTTTCATTTAATGTTAGAGATATTTTATATCAGTTATTTCAGTGATTTTTTATAAGAACATGTATCCCATTTTATAATGTAAAATAGAGAAAATAGTATTTTGAATTTTACATGAAATATTGCATCTTCCAAACTATTCATTCATAAATAAGAACACTTTTTGCTGATTGCTATAGTATCTGAGAATACATTTGCTGTCTGCTTTTTAGTTTTCCAACACTTTTTACCATCAAATTTCTCCAGTCCAGCAATTCAAATAGTCTTTCTAGGAAAACACAGTGGCATTTCTTTATTTATAGATTGCCTTTAATTTTTAGATGGCCTTTTTAATTGAGGCACCTCTTTAAGCCCCTTAACTTTTGGTACTGGAAGCTAGAGTCTCTCACAAAACTAAGTAAATGGCAATTTATGTTGCAGTACTTAAAGCAAATAATTCTGTGGAGGAAATTCAGCATAAAAAGTTACTTTACCTGTTATAAAATGTTTATATCCACATACTCAATATATAAAAGAATTTTCAGGCCCATGGCAGGGCACAGTGGCTCATGCCTGTATTCCTAGGGCTTTAAGAGGCCAAGGTGGGAGGATTGCTTGAAGGCAGGTGTTCAAGAGAAGACTAAGCAAGAGCAAGACCCCATCTCTACAAAAAATAGAAAAAAAAAAAAAACAGGTGCGGTGATATGCACCTGTGTTACTACTTATTGGGGAGGCTGAGGCAGGAGGATAGTTGAGCCCAGGACTTTGAGGTTGCAGTGAGCTATGATTGTGCCACTGCACTCTAGCTGGGGTGACAGAGCTAGATCTTGTCTGACAAAAAAAAAAAAAAAAAAAAAAATTCAAAATTCAGGCCCAAGAAATATATATGAAAATTACTTGAAAATTAAATGATTCATTACTTTTCTAAAGGTATAAAATATTTATGCCACATAAAACATCTAGTGGTATGAGATTTAATTTCACAAACTCACAAATTTTGACTTCATTTGATCTAAGAATATAGAAAAAAACTAATTCAAATTGCATTCTTAAACATAAATACTAGTAATTCCAAACCAGATATCACTGTTACTTAGGTTGCTTATTATAGTTACATTTTCCATAAAAGTAGGAAGTCTGAATTTCAAATCATACAAATGTATGTTTTAATTGCAACTTTAGCACTTAAGTGTTTGCATCTATAAATAAGACAATTTCTACCTAGTGTGGTTGCTACGAAGATTATAAGATATATAATATATATAATATAAAAATTCTTATCATAAGCTACATACATAGAAACACTCAATATGTGACAAATACTTTTAAATGGCCCAGATTTATTTAAGGACTGGTTAAAGACTTTGTTATCTTTACATTCCTGTAAATATTTGCCAATATAAATGATTTAATTCTCTCCTATTTGTATTTTTACCTAGCTCCATAGTGGTGCTACAGGGCTTAGTATTCAGGACACATGCACAGATATATAAACTAAAGATTTGTTCTTCAGAGGAAATACCCCTTGAACATTATTATTATTTGATTTCTTTGACTATATTACAAATGGAATAAGATCTATTGTTTGCAAATCAATCATATATCATAGTATACTCCTTGGCATGCTCCTATCAAATCATTATTTAAGCTATAGAAGATTACAAATCAATTCCACTGGGCCTCCAAAACCAAAATGCCTTTTTGTAAATTGTATTGTATTTCATTATTTTTTTATAAAGCAATATTCCTCCTGTGTGTGTCTCATCATACCTAGAAAGTTAATAAGTCTAGCATTTCACAGATTTGGGAGCACGTGATGTGTTTTAGAAGAGATCCTATGTTCTTGGTAATTATCTTAGGTAATATTTTAATTCTACAAAATTAATAAATAATAGTCTATAGTCAGAGCTTCTTCTTAGGCATAAAACTTTAAGTTGTAATCCTTAATGCAGCACTGATTTATGATGTGTGATTTTTCAAAGCACAAAGCTTCAGTTCTATATTTTCCAATGTGTAACTTACAAATATACGCACACATAACATCCTATTATTCATTTGTAAATATGTTATTGATTCACTTTTCTTAAAACCTCTCCTTTAAGTTGTTTTTCACTAAAAGTAAGGCTTTCACACATTTTTATCCAACGCTATATCCAATAGCACCCGTCTGAAATATTATTTTAGATAGCCCACCTATGGTTAGGGGCTCATCATGAGTCCTTTTCATTTGCAAATTATTTTGACATGTAAGGTCTTTGCATGTTTAGGCTATGTTCTAATATACTAAAATTGCTATTTCGCTCAAATAAAATGATATTTCATTATAGTGGACTCATTTTTTCCCATGGTTGTATCACTGATATACTGTAAATCACTCGCATTGTATATTCCTGGAAATAAGTGGTCAGTCTTGGTGGAATGACCACTGGAAATCACATAACAGACTATTGTAGAAGTAGTCACATTTTTTTGAAATAAAAGAACTATGAGGATTCAGCTATGGCTTGAAAGGAAGATGCAGCTCTTGTTGTTGTGGGTCCAATGCTCCTGTTCCTCATGATCAGCTGGTGTAGTCAACAGCAGGAGGTGCACCAGTGGCTGGACGTGATAAGCACTGGAGGAGGGCTTGGGTCTTTCAGAGGATAGGGAAAGATATGGCGGTGGTCACAAGAAACCTTTATGGATACCTTACAGCCATTCAGTTGTCTTTATACAGGACAAATGATGACACTTCCACATTAATAGCCATGGAGATGGACGTTTTTATTGTGCTGGATTTTCACCATTGCTATTTTGTTCCACTTTAAATAGAATATATTTACCTATACAATTAAAAATAGAAATTCCATTTCATGATTCTTTCCATAATTTTATATTTCAAATTACTTGATTTCACAATTAAAACTTTCTAGTATGATTAAGTACTCACCATTTAATTTTTTAGTGTGTGTCGTATGGTATAGAGCAAGCACGAAGGATATCATGGATCAAAGTGATGAGTGTTGTTCAGCTTGTGAGACTTACAAAGAGGTAGCTTTCTGGAGTTCCAGCCTGCTGGTCTTCAGATTGGAAACTGTGCTATCAGCAGTCTTGAAGTTTGAGCCTACCCATCCACACTACAGACTTGGACTTGCCAGGCTCCATAATCATATGAGCCATTTCCTTACAATAAATCTTTTTTTTTTTTTACATATATATACACACACACATTACATACATATTTCATTGGTTCTCTTTCTCTACAGAACTCTGAACTCCATAGGTTTCTAGTTTAATAGGAATGTTGCTTTTATTAAAAACAATTCTTTCAAAATTTTTTATATGTATTATCAGTATAAACAAAAATCTTATTTCAATGTTAACCTTTTAAGTAAATTTATAATAGCATTTCAAATGTTTCCTTTGGCAGACTGAGCTCAAAATTTGATTTGTATGGTGAGATGGATGACAACATACATGACCAGGAGGGTATGAAAACATTAATTGCACACGTGAAACTTTCTGGAGAGAGTGGGGAAGGCTCCAAACAGGTACAAAAATGACCTGACCAAAGGGAGGAGTGGAATGAATGGCTCTGACTTGTACTGTAGTCAGGAGGTGGAGCTTGGGTGTACGGGGGAACAGCGCACTGACGGTGATTTGCGTGGTTGAACATCCCACTGGCACGCCAACAGAGGGAGGGAATGGGCTTTTCATCCCACTGCCCAAATGTGGAGAAAGAGAGGAAGTGGACACGGTGAAACTTAAAAGCTGTCAATAATCAAATATCAACAGTGGAGTCATATTCTTTATTACAACTGCATATTCATAAGTTAAATGAAATAATATCAACTGATGATTGAAAGTAGCTTAGTTTTCTGTTTGAATGATCTGATGGCACTGACATAAAACTAGCATCATTTAACTGTTTGCAAAAATTTTCTTCTGCTAATGAAGGAAAGACATTCAGCTACCCTTATCATTTCTTACCTGTACAAGAAAACTTGGAATTAAAATGAGTAAAATTAATTTTGAAGAGCAGCATTTAATTTAAATGTCAAGTCATACTTCATAGAGTGATGTGTAAATATACATCCTGCTTCTGAGTGTGTTTTATCATCATATTCAAGCACTGTCTTCTTAAAGAGGTAACTACTAACATTTTGAAGTAGTGCTGATGCTTTTTTTGGCAGATTTGTTCCTTTTCAATATCACCGATGTGGTAGGTGATATCACAACTCCTGCAGTAGTTGGCAAATGTCTACAAACATTTTATGGAAACTATACATTCATTATAAACTTCCTTAGGAAGAGGAGCCCAGTAATTTATTGATAATTAGAGATGAACATTCTTTTTTATTTGTTTTTAGAGCTCATTAATTCTGAAAGGATCCATTGAACAATATAAACTTATCTCCTATGAAAAAGGAAAAGGAAAAAAAAAACAGTATTAGATTTACAACATACAATAAATGACTAAACATTTGTTAAGAGTGTTCAAGCTATCCCATCCATTGATGGCAGACTGCTTAGCCTCTGTATTCCATAGGTATTTTGTGAATTTTTAATCTGTAATTCCTTACATATTCTTTTCACAGCATAGTTTGGACACATTGTACAACTGGCTGGGATTCCAAGTGGCCACCAAGGGCAGTGGCACGGTAGAAGGAGGTTAGCTTCTATAGGTTCCTATGTAATCACAGTTTGTTTTTGGTAAACACTTAGCACGCTGTTCTTGAAAGACAGGTGTTAGTTCTCTGTAACTCTCTCTCTCTGGAAAGAGTTAGAGAGGGTTTATCCCTACATTTCCTTCCTACAAAAATCTCAGTTAACATGAAGCCGTATACATATGTTTCTTACATCCTACTAGACAAAGCTATAGTGGAAACTGGAAAAAGTGAAGTTTACCAAATTTACCCTGGCTATTTTAATTCAGCTATTAGTTTAACACATCGTGAAAATTGAGAAATGCTGGGTCAATACTAAGTTGCATGACATGTTGTGGTAACAGTATAAGCAGGGACTGCACCAAGAAAAACAAATAAAGATCACTCCGTTTATGAAGAAGTTGATATTATTATCATAGTGCCCAATAACTACTGTCCCGTATGTAATTTAAATAGTAAATGTCGAAGCCTGTATTTTGACTCAGACATTTTGCATTTTGATGTCCAAGCTTGAGCTCTTCACCAGTACATTATGATACAGCTTGAAGATAGGTAAAGGCAAACTAAACACATGCACTGAAGCAATTTAAAGGGAACTAAAACTGAATGGTAAGGAGTATCAAAACAAGAGACAGAAGAAGTCGTTACCTAGCAATGGGTAACTTCTTCAAATAAATGGTAAATACTGAAGCTGATTTAATATCCTTACTCATCAGTTTTAGGGACCAATATCAGGGAGTCTAATTTTACATTTATTTTTTTCAGCCATTTAATTAATTAATTAATTAATTAAATTATTTCATTGAGTAGTGGCTGCATGTCAAATTTTTTTAGACTCTGGGGGTAGGTGAGGCAATTAATGAAGCAGACATAGTCTTGAGGAATTTATGCTATAGTGAAGTAGACAAATGTTCAATAAGTATTACCATTGTTTCAAAAATGTTTTGATAAAATGTTCCTATCAGTAAAAATGTTCAAGCGTGCTGGAGAGAGATTTTCACACATCTAGGGAGGTAAAGGAAAACCAGAATCACTAACGTAGAGAGAACAAGGCAAAAGTGTTGAGATGACACTGGAGAGGTGAGTAGCAGGATAAATTTTAAAGATGTCTTTGGAAGCCATGATTTTTGGATTCTAACTTTAAGGTGTAGAACATTTACTGAAAGACCACGATCAGAAACATGACTAATAGCAGCTGGGTTTTTAAAAAGCCAATCTGAATATCTTAGAAAATTTGTAGACGTGCAATAGTAGATGTAAGAAAACGAAATAGGCAGTCAACGTACTAGTGAGAAATATGAGAAGGACTCTTTTAGGGCATGGGCAGAACCTGAGAGCAAACGGGTTAAATGGCTGGACTGTAGAACAGTCCAAATTAACTGCTCAAAAATTTAAAGCAGAGATAGGATGGGGCATGTCATCTGTGTTAGTTTGCTAGGACTTCCATAAACAAGTACCACAAACAGGATGGCTTAAACAACAGAAATTTATTGTCTCACAATTCTGCAGGCTACAAGTCCAAAATAGAGGCATTGGCAGATTTGGCTCCTTTTGAGGACTGAGAAGGAAGGATGTGGTACAGACCGTCCTCCTTGGCTTGTAGAAGCCATCTTCTTCTTGTTTTCTGTATCTCTTCACACCATCTTCCCTCTATGGGAGTGTCTTTCTCTTCACATGTTTTCTTAAAGACATCAGTGATATTGGATTAGGGACTCATCCTACTCCAGTATGGCCTCATCATTACTTAACAAATTCTTTCTGCAGTGACCACATTTTCAAGTAAGGTCACATCCTGAGGTACTGGAGGTTAGGGCCCCAACATACGAATTTTGGAGAAAACAATTCAACCCACATCATTGTCTATCCCGAAGAATATGGCTATTGTGTAATATAATTAATTGTAGGCATTGAGTATTCTGAGCCACAAGGTTATGAAAATCAGTTCAAAGGGAGTGTGAGCCTGCAATTGGCTCAGGAGACTTTACATGTATTTAATAAACAACAGTGAATGTGTGTGTATGTCTGAATATGCCTGCGTGTGCATGGACAGGATTGTCCGTGCACATGAGCATAAGGAAGGGCCAATATGATCACTATCTGGTAGTTTCCTAAATAAAAAAGAAAAAAAATACTTGAACCTCCTATTACTGGATTTCCTGATTATCAGAAATATAGACTTCACCCACAGCAAATGTGTTACTCAGTTTTGCCCAGCCAAGTGACAAAAAAGTAAAGCCAATGCCTCTTCATGGCATCTATTTGTCCTTTGTGGTAGAAGGCAAATCATGGGCAGTAGAGAGATGAGAAAAGGGAGGTTTGAGGAAGAGTGTAGATATTAATAATCTGTAGTTACTGGGAAGGTCATTTGCTTCTATATGCTGTCTTAAGATTCCATGACTTTCAGAAGTTGCCTCCCGTATTAATGAATAGATCTCTTTGTTCTATCAGAACATGATACTAGGCAGAAAAAACCTGAACTGCCTCCAGGGAGTTTTGTCATTCAGAACAATGGCTATATGAGCCATATTCTTGTCCTCAAGACTGTCCTGACTTGGACATTTTTTTCAGAGTTTATACAAAATGCAATTTATCTAATTACAAAGGAAGAAAGCTTTGATCTACCTTTATCATCACCACTTCAATTAAACATTTTTTTCCTCAGTCCTGTAGAGACATAACTGAACATTTCAATGAGGGGGGAAAATGCTCCCACAGTAACCAAACTCTTGATCTATAAACCATCACCCCATAGGCTTAGTTCAAGGGCTCCTGGTTAACTAGTAATCAATGTCAACTTTCTACTGTAAGGAAGTACGAATGAATGTTGTCAGGTAAAATCGGTTGAACTATAAAGAGTAGAAAATCAAGAGTTAAAAGCAGCAGGAGGAAATAATATAAGGAATCAATCATATTAGCATGAGCTTAAAATAACTACCTTTTATACCTTTTGTCCCATCAAACAAAAGCAGCTGTTTAACTATCTAAAGTGAATTAGAACCATTTGCATTTATCTCCTTTTTAATACATTAAAATGTACTATGTTAAGAATAGTTCTTTTTTTAAAATCTATAGATCACACTTGTTCAGGAGATTTAGCCAGTTCCCTAGACGGCTTTGATTAAAGTTTCTCTAGATTTAAGAATATAAAGATGAAGCCAGCAGTTTTACCTAATTCCTCAACTTACAAACTAAATGCGACTACATAATTTTAGGAGGTAAGCAAATCTTATTGATTTTAATATCTACTGTGTTGTTTTTATATTTGTCTCATGTCTAATGAGATGCCATAACTAATGAAAAATCTCTAGGTGTTTAAGCAGTCTGGAAAACTGTATTTATGTTACTATTACCTAATCACAGTACGGACAAATGAGTTTTTGTGTATATTCTCTGTTTGCTTCAATACCTACTGTTTATGTAGTTAGCTAAGTACCTCCATGAATATCGGACTTATCTCAAAATTGATTGCAAAGTCGTCTATGACAAAGTGCAAGTCTAAACACATAGTCGATATGCAATAAACACTGCTTTTTATAATTTTGAGATGATATTTTGAAGTAATTAACAAAATTATTTCTATAGGTAAATCCCACAATTTAGCAAGGCAATGAATAGGCAGTTCTATAAATATTGCTTCTATAACAGTTTAAACCAATTTTGAATAAAGGAATATATGCACAATTATTTGACAAAACTTGTTAAAATGTTTGTTCATAAATATACAATCATTGTTCATGATCTTATGAGAACAATTAAAAGGCATTTATTAGCCAGATAGAAAATAGATGTTTTTAGGCATGTACACATTAATTTCAGGGTAGTAAACTATTCTCTTTATTATCTTGTGTCACCAATGAAATGATCAAGATGATTGAGCTAAGTTTGTGACCTGGTAAATGACAGGAAATGCATTTGTTTTGTAATGAGATAGAATCTCTTGCAACCTTTGATTTTTCTGCTATATCACCATGACAATTAGCATACTATAAAATAAGATCTGTGACCTCAACACATATGGTGCTCCTTTCTGTTAGATCAGAGTGTCAATTTTTGATAATAACATATGGAATTTTTTCTTACCTGAATTTTCATGTTTTGAAAAGATAAGGAAAAAAACATGTTTATTAAACCAAAGAGGAAGCAAGTTAAAATGCTCAGCTACATGCTTCTAGCTATGGGTTGTTATTTCTAATGTATGCAAATGCAATTATATTATTAAAAACAAACATGTATTGAGTTGTTAATACATGCCAGACATTTTACAAAAAAAAAAATTATAAGTCTAATCTCATTTATAATTACACTGACCCAGGGAAGATGATACAAGTATCATTCCCATTTTACAAGTGAGAGAAGTAAAGCACAGAGAGTTTAAGAAAGTAAAAGAAAGAAATTGACAATAAGAAATTCAGTATTTGAGAGAAAGGAGAGAGAATCACTTATAATAATACTTTTCCTCTAGAAAGACTCAAAAGTAAAGATTTCTACATCTTATTTTACTTTTAGCAAAAAACAAAGCAAAGCAACAGGGCAGCAGCATTTCCAAGGAGCTCAGGAAACAATGTGTGAACCAAGAACAGTATATCCAGCTAACATTTTCCTCAAGTCTCAAAGCCACGAGAAAATAATGTCGAATGTTGAAAAACGTTGAAGAACATTGATATCTTTTGTCTGAGCAATTTATTAGAGGATAAATTTCATCCAAGCAAAGAATAAATACCATATGAAAACTTTGGCAAAAATACTGACAGTGTTCATTTTGTGTACTTAATTGTTAAGCTAAGACTACCATAGTTGTGGGGCGTGGGTAAAAGAATTATATGAAAATACATGTACTCTGACAAAGTAGGAAGGATGCAACTAAAAACTGGGAAAGAAAAGTATAAAATAAGATTATTCACTAATATGTAATAGGTGCCAGTCAAAAGATACCATTATAAAATGAACACCAATGATAGATAGGAAAAAGTTAAGAAAAATACTTTAAAAATATTAAAACAAAAGTAACCACTAAATTGAAAATACAAACTTTCTTAAGTACTAAAGTAAATTTTTCAAAAAGTGGAAAGACACTACAAATGTTAAAAGAAACACAGTAAATATAACACTCATAATAATTATAACATATGATACTGTGACAGATTTGAGATCAAACAAAAACAGTTATGGCAATAAATGTGATTAGGCTTAACTCACCTACAAACAAACAAACAAACAAACAAACAAAAAACAGATTCTCTAATTTGTTAGTAAAGCAAACTCAACTTTATCTCTAACCAAGAGAAAAATTTAAAGCAGGCATTGAAAAAGGTTAAAAATGACAAATAGGAAAACAGCATGAGACGACAAGTGGTTGCAATCTTGATAGCAAAGTAGAATATGAGCCATAACGCTTATCGGAGATAAAGTAGTTAATGTTCAAAGCTAAATTCCACAATGAAACTAGTGTCATTCTAAATATAGATGGACCAAATAACACAGAAACCACGTATACAAAATGAAAAATTCAAAGATACCATGAGAAATGATAAAAACACACTACTAAAAGTGGAGTTTAAGATACCATTCTCAGTTTGAGAATAGCCTTATTGCCTACAGAAAGGGCCTTGCTACAATGCATGCTTTCTTGCATTTCCCCCTCTGATTTCGCTTTATCCCCTCACTCGCTTGTGCTTCCTGGGAACACTTCCCAAATGAACCACTGCATCCAAGTCCTTATTACAGGCTCTGCTTTGAAGGAAATCTTATCTAAAATATATTGCACAAAGCAGTCAAACACATATAAAGAAGAAATTTATTCTGCCCTCTTGCCTTTTAGGAATGACATTGACAATAGCTTGATACATATTCTTCTACTAGTTTGCCTGTACTCCGAGATTCCTATACAACATATATACACATAATATATAGGGAGTTTTATATCTTCTATAGCAGCACAAAATGAGAATGTACTAACATGTATAGCTGAGTTTAATTTATTTAGTATCTCCTTAATATTTATATAAGTAAATATAGATTTTACCAATTTTAATAAGTCTGTAATATTCCACGATATAAAAATACCATAATTTATCAAACATTTCATGATTGACAAGTATGCTGGCTGTTATTGCTAGTTATTTTTTCTTTTTTACTACAGAAAATATTATATTAAACACGAGGGTGGTATTTTGTTCTATATTTTATTTAGGATATTTTCCCAGAATAGGTGTTGTCTAATCACTTTCTCAAGGTGCACTGTAACTTGACAGACACAGACACACACACACACGCACACATCAGCATTTCAGAATGCCACTACCCATTTGATGGTTTAATAATATAAACAATAGATTAGGTAATTTTGGTTTAGTTTATAATGTGCACATTATTGATGAGGCCAAGCATAGTATCATATGATTATTAGCCATGCAGACTTTCTCTAATAGGATTTAATTCCACATCCATTGTCATTTTACTTTGTAGTTCTTTGTCTTTTTTTATGTCCAGGTTGTAGGAGGTCTTTGTATGTGAGCAGTATCATGTCTTTTAATATTTGCAAACATTGACTCTTCAATTCTTCTCCATGTCACATCTCTTGGGGCTTCTTCATCCACATGCCTGGCACCTAGACTGTCATAAATGGATCACCCATGCCACCAGTACAACTGTTGAAAATCCATTAAAGCAACAAATATCAGTTTTTCTAATTAAATGACTACACACTGCTTATATTATTCAATACGGCCATTAAAAAACAGACAAGAATTTGGGGCTTCATTATAAAAAATGGGATGCAATTTAAGCTTTTAAACTAAAAACTGACTTGATATTGTCAGCATTTTAAAATGTCAGTACAACAACAGAGTCGAGAAATATTTGAAGGAATGCAAGAGTATATTTAGGTTAAAAAACATGCTATATTTAGAAGGTACACACATACAAATTAGGAGGAATTTTAGATGTAGAAGTAGCGAATATAAAGAATAAGCCTCCCTACTCTTGTTTGAATAACTGTTTGGATTGAGGTTCAATTTAATACAAAGAGAAAAGAAAAGAGTAAGTAGAGGAGGAAAAGAGGGAGAAGTTAAAAAAGAAACAAAACAAGAGTTAAATTTCTCAGACTATGTGTCAGGCACTATGCTAGCTATATTGATTTTCATTTTACCATTATAACAACTCGCAAAGTAGGCATAATTATGATTTCCATTCCAGACATGTGAAAACTGAATTATACACATTGTAAAACTTACAGAAAGGCACATAACTAGTAGATAATTTACCAGGGTTTCAGACAAGCGAGTGGGGTCTAATGCTAGACTCCATACTTCTAACAACAACAAACAGTGAGTTTGGACATTTGAGATGATGGTGCCACAGTCACTAATAAGAAGATTTCAACTAGGTGATTAGGTTTGTCCTGAGCTTTTAGTTATCAATTGACAATATAAATTGATAAATGATGTTAAGTGATTCCTCATTAAAAACATGGATGAAGAAGATGCGGTGTATGTCAAACACTGGAAATTCTTGATCCACGGATTAGATCTTCTCCTCGTATTGTTTTTGAACTGAGAAGTATTGTCCCTCAAAATATATTTTTAAAATTAATTTAGTCTAAAAAATTTATATCTGTAAATATATATATTATATATATGTATTTAGTGAAAGAATAAAATCTATGATTCTGTTCGACGTAAAAAAAAAAAAAAAAAGAAGCAGCAATGGCTTCCATTCCCATCCAGCAATAAGTAGAAGGATCTGGGTGCTCCTTGTTCCTCTGGAGGAAGCAAGTAGTCTGACATCTTTGATAACCTCCCCCTCCCCATTCTATGTATACATGATGGAACCAAGGATAAAAACCTATGAAACTTGAAGAAATTAATTTCATCCAAGACACAAAAGTGTTTCAGGAATAAGAGAGTAATTGTGTTAATTTCACTCTTCTTATAATTAAAAAATTGCCCACTTAAATGGTATTCATTCAACAAAGATAGATGTGCCAAACAATACATTAAAGACAGGGTTAAATAAACCATGAACCACATTTCTGGTAGAGACCGTGGTCTAGCAAACAGGAGAGATGGAAAAAAAATGTATATAATCGGTTTCGAATGATAGAGTTTTATACCGTGGGACACCAGTAACCAGAGTGAGATGTGCACTGTTTATAGCAGCTACATTTCTTAGAATAGTCATGATTTTATTAATTTTTAAGATTTTTATGTTCTTAATTTCTGGATCATGAATATATGTTGTATAATCATCGAATATATTATTTCTAAAAATGTGTTTGAAGTACTCATAAGTAGAATTTTCTAAGACTTAAATTCTTTGGAAAAAGTTAATGTGTCCATGGTATGCTGACTTCATATACAAAAAAAGAAAGCTTCAAAATCCCTAGACATCCTCCCAGCTGTTTCTAGCTTCTGTTATATTTACACTGATTTATCTAGCATGGCATATAATTAGTTGTTTGGGTTATTGAATAAAGCCTGACTGTACTTGATTATGATTCAGAACACATTATTTGTATTGTCATTATGTAGGCAATTCTGGGGCAAGGTGCATTTCAACTCTTTTATTGATGAAAATATGCAGAAAAGCAGGTATATAGCCTTCCCCAAAATAGTGTAAATTATTTTCTGTATGTGCTTAATGAAAACATGCATTTTTAATTAAAAATAAATGTACTTACAGAGTTATGTGAATATATCCATATCTATGTAACAATATCAGCCTAAAGAAATTTCTTACAGCATTTAAGACTAACTCAAAGTCCATGTTTATGGAAATTTTCCTAATGAATTTAGTCAAAAGAAATTAAATTAATTTATGTTTACGATGTATGTGGAACATGTTTTACAGTTTCATCTACATGTAATAGTAGACACCACAAATATTTGTGGAAGAGCAAGAAAAGGATATTCGCTCTGTTGAATATAAGCTTCTGAAGGCAAAAGGTATGGCTGACATGGATTCATTCTCCCTGTGGTTCCCAACCCCCAGGCTGTGGCCCTGTACTAGTCTGTGGCCTGTTAGGAACTGGCCAGAGCATCACTGCCTGAGCTTCCCCTTCCCCCCAACCCTGTCCATGGAAAAATTGGAAAAATTGTCTCCCATGAATCTTAAGAATGGAGAGTGAAGCTTCATCTTTATTTACAGCTGCTCTCCATCACTTGCATCATAGTCTGAGCTCTGCATCCCTCTTCCTGTGAAAAAATTGTCTTCCATGAAACCAGTGCCTGGTGCCAAAGAGATTGGGGACTATTGCATTCTCCTTCAGGACTGGGGTTTTAAAATATGCCATCATTTAAGATAGTGTAATACATCACATGAAATCTAAGATGATAGTACTTTCTATCTAATTTTTCTAGACTGTTTGCTAAGGCCTGAAATGACTGCTCATTTTTTGTTTATTTCAATCTCTAATAAAATATCTCAAATTCCAAAGTGATCAAAATTAGTTCTCTTTTAAGAGTAACAGTAGTATATAGGAAGATATGACTGGCACACAAATATTTAAGAAAAATTTTTACCTATAGTTAACCCAGAAACCCAATTTCAGTACAATAATTTATAAAAGTTATGAGACCAAATTTTGCCTTATAATTTTCCCTCCAGATTTTCACTAAAAAGGCATGATATAGTTTAGGAATCATAAAGGTCTTTAATTTATATATTGCAGCTTGCTTTCATCCGGGCTAGAGATCTACATAATGCACACATTAAGCATTCCCCAATTGCTCATGCCAACTGCATGATGACAGAAATGCGGAGATTAATTACTTCAATGCTAGCCTAACTCAGCTATTCTAAAGGTCAGATGAAGACTAGCTAAAAGGAAGTGAAAACTCTATGGATGAGCTTAACTACTAAAAACTAATAAATTAGTTAAGATCTGCACATAACTTCTTTAAAAAAATATGCTGTTAGGGTTTGGTTTATTGGACTACTTTGTGCGCTTTGGAATGAGACCAGCTTCCATAGTTTTATTAGGTAATTTGATTTAGAAATTTTATCACCGGCACTATCCCTGCTATATGAAGGAGGTTAACACAGGTTTTGACTTACAACAGTCTGAGATAGACATCTCAGAATAATGTACTATTCTTGAGAGATTTTGTTGAAATCCCTTGGGCATGACAAAGAAGTCGGTCTACAAAGAGGGATATTTGGTAAGTCCACGATTAGGTATTTTTTACCTAAGTAATTTATAACTGAATTTTATAACTAAAGAAAACAGTGTATAGCTTAAGAATACAAAATCAGAAGTGACTAATTCTCCTGCTCATAGGATGAGGTCACCAGCCAGAGTAACATAGTAGTCACCCCTCTTCCCCTAGATATGAAAGGGAAACATTGGGAGTGGGGAATATGTAACAGGCAATGGGGGTGGGGGGAGCGATTTTCTGTCTCTTTAAAACTTTCCCCACTCTTTTTGGGAACTGCAACCTGGCCTGCACCCCTGAGGCAGGTTAAGTCTTTTGTTAAAAGTCCCAGGTGGCGCCAGCCCCCCATGTGGGTTGCAGGCTTTGTCTTTGGTAGAGATGGGATGATTAGAACAGTTAACCACAGTAATTGCCTGAAGCTGAGAGGAGAAAGGCTACAGGTCTACCATTTTTCCTCCTTTGTCAGCAAAGTAAACTCTCTTTCCTTCCTTCCCAAACTGCTTGTCCTTGTTCTTCTGATTCGGCCTCATGGACAAGTGGCGGAGTTTTCGGTAACACCGTGACTTATCTTTCTCTGTCAAAATGATGAGGGGCCTTTCATTCCTTACAGATTTCTAAATTGAGGGTGACACTACTAGCATCTTTATTGAAAGCAAATGTGTTAATAAATTAATGAAAAATATAGCATAAGATAAATTTGATAACCTGGTGAGATACATAGTAAGGTGGGATGTACCTCCCATCTAATTTCTGCCATTGTTGCCTAGTATTCTTGGCCAATATCTATTTCCTCCAAAGGCATCCCTGCAGTGAACCTAAGAGCTAAGCTCTGCTATGGGCTCTGCTTTTACACACTCCTGAATCTGTCCCCAAATCGAATGTTTACTATAAGAGGTTTGTCAAGATTTTAGTTCATAAATTAATTCTTAACCCAGTTATTCCCACAATTTTCCACAAATTAGGATGTATCCAAAATTTATTATATCAAATTCTTATAGATGATATAAAATTTCTGTTTTGGTAGGTACAGTGTCACTTTGCCTGGCCGGGAGTAGGTAAACATCTCAAATAGTTCAGACTCAGGGCCACTGTTACGGATAGGATCACCTCCAGGATTAAATCCTTAGGAATACAATAACTGGAGATGGTAGCACTGGATAAGGAAAGGAAGGAAAAGATAGGTGCTCCTTCCATTAAGTCAGAATTATTCACAAGCATCAAGAAAAATTGAGATTCCAGGAATAGCAAAATTATGCCCAGGAGAGTTCCCCAGATTCATTATTCTGCACTGAAGACAACAGACTCCTTTTCATTTCATTTTATATTGACCTCCATACAAATTCGTATCTCTGAAATGCAATACATATCTGTCCTAATTCATGCACTAATAGGCCAAGGGTCCACATTCATGTGGACAATTATGGAAACGACCATGGGCTAGTTTGCAATTATGTGATTCTTTAAAGAAAAATAAAAACACACACAAAAATACTTCACTTGGAGTGAAGTATAGCTGTAGGCAAACTAGGAAGTGATCATCAAGACCTCAAGTTTCTTTTTTTTTTTTTTAATATTCTATATTTACTAGATCCAGAGATTCCTTCCATCATCCTTTGTTTCTATCACATTTACTATAAAATAAGACTTATTAATTGTTCAAATAATCTCTACCTTTGCTTGATATGTTTTTCTTACCTGACAACTTATG
>CAUYRT010104316.1:0-40180 GCA_963574885.1 Lepilemur ruficaudatus | reverse complement strand
CCTGTTAAGAAGATGTAAAAATGGGTCTCAATAGGGGGAAGGAAATCTTCTAAAACTGATTTATGTGAATAGCTGTACAACTTGGTAAATTTACTAATAATCATTTAATTGTACACTTAAAATGGAGTAATGGCATGGTATGTAAATTATACTACAATAAAGAAAAAAGAAAAAAAAAGAAAAAAAGAAAAGAAAAAAGCTACAGAATGGGGACAAAATATTGACACATATCACAATGTAATATTTATTGCAAAACACTTATCTGACAATGAATTTATATTCAGAATGTGTAAAGAACTCTGAAAACTCAATAGTAAGGAAACAAATGACCTAATTAATAATGAACAGACATTTCACCAAAAAGGAACACAAATAGCAAATAAGCTGTGAAAAGATGTTCAACATCATTAGCCATTAGGGCAATGCAAATTAAAACCACAATAAGATATCACTACATGTTTATTAGAATGGCTAAAATAAAAGATGGTGAAAATAGCAAATGCTGGAGAAGATGTGGACAAGCTATATAACTCACATTGCTGGTGGGAATGTAAATGGTACAGCTATCCTAGAAAATAATTTGGTCATTTCTTAAAACATTAAACATGCAACTAAGACCCAGCAATTGCACTCCTGGGTATTTATCCCAGAGAGATAAAAATTTATGTTTATACAAACGTTTACAGCAGCTTTATTCACAATGGCGCAAACTGGAAGCAACCAAGATATCTTTCAACAGATCAATGGTCAATCAATCTGTGGTACATTCATACTATGGAATACCACTCAGCAATAAAAAGGAATAAAGCACTGATACATGCTACAACATGTAAAACAAATGTAAAACAGGTTCAAAAACACTTAGCCAAAACATATGCTCTGTGAAAGAAGTCATACATACAAGACCCACTTATTGTATGATTATATTTACATGAAATGTCCATAATAGGCAAATCTACAAATCTATTGGTGGTTAACTAGGATTTGGGATGAGAATGGGGACTGAGTACAAACAGGCATAGCACTTCTGTTGGGGTGATGGAAATGTTCTAAAATTGGATGGTGGTGACGGTTGTACAACTTTGTAAAATACCAAAACCCACAGAACTGTATACTTTAAAACAAATGAATTTTATAGTGTGTAAATTATACCTTGATAAAGCTAAAACAACTTTTAAAAATTACTATAACATTTTACCAATGAGAACTGTTTAGGTGGTATCTAGAAGAGTAGCAATAGAAAACTTCCATATCTACTGAATACAGCCTCCATATGGATGACTCATGATGGGATCAAGGGCAACATTTACCATATAAGAAATACTTTTATTCTCTAAAACTATCAGTGAAGAAAGCCAACTAAGCATGGACCCTCTCTCCTCACCTGAGAGTTTCAGAAGACCTAAGATGACTTGTGAGATGGCTCTTCCTCTCAGCTGAAGTTCTGGGCTTATGTAGTTTGGATAAAATAGTTTCTCCGTTTTCTGTAATAGTCTGTTTTTTAGAGTTACCAAACCATTCATATGACAGAGGGAAATTTTTAAGACTCTGCAAAATTTGATATTCTTTAAACTATTACTAACAACCATTTTTTATTATAGATGGAAACAAAAATATTGTATTATCAGTAAAAAGCCTAGGAAATAGATTACCTAATACCAGTAACACCAGTCCTGGGAAATATGAAATGAGTCGTCAATGATCTTTAGAATAGAAAAGAAGCTAATTGCTGGGTCTGGGCTGTTAAAGTCCATTGATCCATCTGCCCATTTCTGTGACAGCACTGCTGTTTTAATTACTGTAGGAAAATGACAGAGACCAATAAATATCAGCAGAATAATTCCATGATGGTAAATCTTTAGATTTCTGTTTATAATTTCTAATCATAACAACAGTCCTATACATATCATCAGCAGCCATTTCACAGATGAGGAAATTGGGCCTCGGAAATAGGCTTGGAGCCACATGGCCACCAGAGGGCAGAGCTGGCAATGAGCACTCCAAGTTGACCCCAAAGCCAGAGGTCAAGAATGCTGTCCCCCTTCTAAGCCCAGCCTCCTGAGCATGGCCTGCAAGGCCCACGGTGTTCTTCTGGCTCTAGTCTGTCAGGCCTCATCAACTGCTGCTCCCCTACGTCCCCCAGTTGTTCCACACATGGTATGCCCCATGTGATTCTGCGAACACATTCATCTTGTTGCCGGCCTTTGCACGGGGGCTCTTCCTTCTGTCTATAATTCCTCTCCCTGTTTACCCTGACCAGCCCATTTTCCCCCAACCTGGTCCTACTCATTCTTTGGATCGCCTCAGTGAAACTCTCCAGATATCCTCCCTCACAATTATTGACTCCTTTGCTTTCTATCCAGGTCTCTGTACATGCAAAAAGCACCTCAGTTGTACTGTAAATATTCAAGGTATCTGCCCCACGTGACCCCCAAATGATGCAGCTGACCTAAAACACAAACTATAAAAGTTGCTGTCACTGCCATTCAAGATGGACATTAACCAGAGCTGGAAGAAATCCAGAAAAGCACAATATAATCAATCGGATAGAGAAGTTCTCCATATCATAAAGATAGTCCAGAAAACACAAACTTTGCATTTTGGAAAAGCCAAAGGTCTAGGCAGTAGTTCTCAACTGAAGGCAATTTTGCCTCCCCTGGCGACATTTGGTAATATCTAGAAACATTTATTGGTTGTCACAGTAATTGATGTAACTGGCATCCAGGGGGTAGAGGCCAGGAGGCATGACGCTAATCATCCTACAAGGTACCCTTACAATCAGTGTGCAGACTTATCTGGCCCAAAATGTCAATAGTGCCAAAGTTGAGAAATCTTGCTCTAAAGGGATGAAGCAGAAATCAATAAGCATCAAGAAGAGTGTAGAAATGATCAACTTGAGCTTATTCACCCAATTACATACAGAATTAAGTAACAAAGGGATACTCCCTGAAATCTAAAGGCAATTTTATCAAAAGGAAAACAGGACTTTCAGCAATGCTTAGGGAACTTAGAGAACTCATCAGCTCAAGAAGTGGAACAAAATGAAAATGTAAACAGGTTCAAGAAGGACTGAGATACAATCAGAGAGGATAAATCCATGATGGTGTTTGGAAGTAATTCTCAAGTAAAGAAATACCTAAAAATCCAGCTCCCTTAGGCTTTCCGGAAAATATCATTCAGAGCCATTATCAGAGACAGACATACAAGTTAGTCCCACTGGTCAGACCAGAGCAGCCACACCTCTTATATCCTTATGGATCAATTCCTACCCATGTAGGCAAAGAACCTCCCAAACTATTACTTAAATAGAAGTCATGAATGTTAAAATATGTTTCTTGAGCTGATTACCTCTGCTTTAGCATAAACAATACTAACTCTCTCTACAGTGAGACCGTTTAAGTGCCTATGCCTTAATTCAGGATTTACCCCCCTCTACAAAACAATTCAATCTATTACTGCTTCAATGTCATGAAAACGAAACTCTCAGACCCTTCAAGTCTGTTCACCTTGCATATCTTATTTCTACCACATCTCAGTAGTTCAGCAATTAAAGCCATAAAATTCTATCTAGAGTCTGAGTAAATAAAAAATAATCAGAAGAAAAAGAACATATCCTATGTATCTTACCTCACCCCCAACAAATCTTTGAGATAAGAGACATCAGAAGTTGGAGTAGATGAATGTTTCTATACTTTCTAAATGAAGCTAAAGCTTGTTTTTAAAAATTAAAATACATCATATAATTCAGGAGTCCCTGTGACCAAATGAGTCTAGAGGACAATTCTTTTCCAAAGCCCTCAAAAAGCATTCAGGAAAAAAGAAAAGGAAAATTAGAAAATACATATTTACCTAGGTAGGGTCCTGCCACTGAGACAAGTATTTCTATGTCAACCACAATTATCCCTGTCACCAGGAAGCAGGTTTACCCTCTTTAATATACAGATTTGTTAACAAATTATTTGGGAATTTCTAACCCCTTAAGTAGAAATCACCTTGCATGGGAAGACCAGGTTGGGAAGTGAGTCTAAACCTGGGGACAGCAAACTTTTTCTGTAAAGGACCAGATAGGAAATATTTTTGGCTTTGTGGCCATATGGTCTCTGTCATAATTACTCAAATCTGCCACTGTAGCATGAAAGCAGCCAAAGACAGTACCTAAACAAATGAGCATGGCTCTGTTCCAATAAAACTTCATATTATTTGAATTTAATATACTTTTCATGTCACAAAATATTATTCTTCCTTTAATTATTTTTTAACCATTTAAAAACATAAAAACCATTGCTGCATGGCTTGTAGGCCATACCAATACAAATGATAAGCTAGATTTGGCTTACAGGCCAGTTTGTCAACTTTTGGTCTAAACTACAAGAAATCTTTCTTTTAATGAAAGTAAGAATATTGAAAATCAGAAGCATACAATTGAATTATCACTGTCCTAACACTACCCACCTCAGCCCCCAATCTCTCAGCCTACTGTCTGGTTGATACAGATTTCATTAGAATAAGGTTTTAGCCTGGGTAGCCTATTCTGTAATGTTAACTCGACAAATATGAATGGTTCTGGCCCTTTCCAAATTAAAATTTGCTTTATGCCTTTATAAGGAAAAAGGCCTCAGTTCCAATAGCATTTAAAAAATTAGCAGTGTATTTTCTTTTTAATTTATGTACATATATTGAAAAATTTCAACTACCCAGATAAGTAAGTAGGCTTGGCATCTTAAGAATAAAAAGATATATACGTACAAAACATAAATCCCTTTAAGATAAAATACCATTTGCAGATAAGACCTCTTAATAAAGTAAATCAGCAAGAATTTCTTTTAATATGAAATATATAATTCTTTCTCCAAATAAACTCAAACAATTTTTTAAAATAATGATTTCCATTATGTTTTATCTGTTGTTGTGAGTTGTTTCCACATTGAAATCTTTACCCACATGTACCCCTAATACATTTACAATAACACCTAGGTGATTTAAAGTAATCAGAATTTATTAGGAGAAAAATAACCTTTATGAAGTTTTAGTAACAATAACAGGCATGTAAGCCTCACGTATAAGGTCAAACATACAGAAACAATCCCAAACTTACTGAGCTAGTTCAAATCCACTGCACACCAACTGTTAATACTGTGCTAATAGAGGGCAGGCATTGTACTGCCCACCAGAAAGGGGACAGACAACGAAAAACTGAAAAACCAGGCAAGTCCTTTGGCTCCCTCAGAACTAGGCTCACAGGACCAGGTGCACCAGACACATTGTCAACGTGGCTTGGGTGATCACAGCCTAAAAATGGTAACCAACGATGTGTGACAAACCAATGGGGGGGGGGTTTCAGAGTTGATCTCAAAATCAAGGCAGGTGTGGGTGAAGGAGGGTTGCTGTTAAAGCTCACCCGTCAGATCAATGCCCATGGCCAAGGGAGCAATCAAACATGGAAGTTAACATCAAAGTCAGTACTGACTTTGAGGGCAACAAAAAATGAGGGAAAATGAAATGGCCACAAATTTCCCTCAGTAGAGAGTCTGGCAGATAGATGCCAACAGCAGCTTAAATCCCAAGAAAATATATTTGCCCACCCCAGAAGAGCTTCTCAACCCCCATTACGCAGGGGAATCACATGGGGAACTTATAAAATCCCAGTGCCCAAACTGTACCCATTACCAATTAAGTCAGAATTTCTTTTCAAGGAACCAACTTTTAGATTCCTTGTCTACCTTTATTGTTTTTGTTTTCAATTACATTGACTTCTGCCCTTTTCTTTATTATTTTCTTTCTTCTGCTTGCTTTGGGTTTATTTTGCTCTTCTTTTTCTAGTTTCTTAAGGTGGGAGCTTAGATTATTCACTTGAGACCTTTCATCTTCTCCTCATATAAGTATTTCATGCTCTAAATTTTCCTCTTAGCACCGATTTAAGTTATACCCTCAAAATTTTGATATGCTGTGTTTTCATCTATATTTAGGCATTCACATCACTGCATTTTTAAAAATTTCCCTTAACACTCCCTCCTTCATTCATAGATTAATGAGAAGTGTGTTGTTTAGTTTCCAAGTGTTTGGAGACCTTCCTGTAGTCTTTCTGTTCTGATTTCTACTTTGATTCCATTTTCAGAGAATATACTCTGTATGATTTCAATTCTTTTATATTTGTTGAGATTTGTTGTATTACCTGGGATATAGTCTATCTTGGTGAATGTTGCATGTATACTTGAAAAGTTTTATTATGCTGTTGTGGGGGGGGGCATTCTATAAATGTCAACTAAATCTGGTTGACTGATGGTATTATTTTTTCTACATATATCCTTACTAATTTTCTATTTACTGATTTTATCAATTACTGAAAGAAGGATATTGATTATAATTGTGGATTTATCTATTTCTCAATTCAGTTCTGTTGGGTTTTGCTTCACGTACTTTGAAGCTCTGTTATTTGGTGCATACACATTTAAGATTGTGTCTTCTTGGTGGATTGACCCTTTGTATCATTATGTAGTGTTTCTTTTTGTCCCTGGTAATCTTCCCTGCTGTGATGTTTCATTTATCTGATACTAGTATAGCCACTCCAGTTTTTTTTTATTGATGTTTATATATCTTTACCCATCCATTTACTTTTAAACTCCCTGTATCATTACTTTTAATTGGAATAGAGTAAAATGTATCTACTCTATCCTGTCTGGAACAAGAAGTTTGCTCTCTCTACTATTCTTGCAACTCCTGTCTAAATTTATTATCCCCAAATCTCCATCAAAATAAAAAGTTATCTCTAAATTTAAAAATTGGCTGTTAAAAACAAGCATATGATAAAAAGGGAAGTTTATTAATGTTCCTAACATATCTGGAAAGTATTGATTTGAGAAAGAAAAAGAATTAACCTATGGCCATCTTGAGATTTTCACTTACTGCACTCTCCCAGAGTAAGGAAACAAACAGGCTAAGAAATAGGTAAACCTTACAGGCCTGGGGGTAATTGGGAGGCTGACCCCCTATCTGTGAGCCCATAAAAAGGCAAGTCAGTTGGTAACAAGGATGTATCTATTTTTCCTCAAAAGTGTTCCTGGTTTTTCTTGGGGAGTGGGGAGCTGTTTCCCTGGTACTTGCATTTTCTAGTTTCCCTGCCTATATTTTAGTCATTTTACTGCTTATAAGCATTCCAAAAGGTTAACAGAATTAAAAATGTATAACTTAAGAAGGAATAAAACTCTAATCAATTAGTTATACCACTTGTTTTGTAAAAGAAATGAGTGAGAAAGCTGGAAAGTACTGACTAAAATGTGGCTTTCTGAGAATTAGTTGAGTTCAGTCATTTATGCTGTTCATGCTCCAGTACCCCCAGGAAACCAGATTTGGGTACAGATAAGTGTCTGAGTCATTTGAGACAAAACAGCAAGAGTTACCCCCGAATCATTTTAAATGCTAACCAAAGAGATTGCTAAAAGATCTAAGATGAGGACTAGAGAGGGTAGATGGAAACTAATTACCTCCTCTTGGCCCTAGAAAACCAAAATTCCATGTAAATTAAAAAACATCCAGATAGGAATATGAAACACAGAGAAAAGGAAGCACATTCCCCCTTTCTATCCATTTTTCCTATCATCCCAGTGCTATTTTATTTATCCTGAGTAAGAATGTTTTACAAAAATAATGGACAGATAAAAAATAAAACTCAAAATTTTGAAACAAAGACTCATCTTTGCTGTAAGTGTATGGAAAGTGACTACCTCGTCAAAAATACCTGTGAGCCCACAGCATGGTTGATTGTTCATCATGATGAAACTTTCCTGGACCCTAAACTTCAATATTTTCTTATCTGAGAATCTGCAGTTTAATTTCATCCTTCAAGATCAAAAGCAAATAAATTAACTGGGCCCAAGTGATTCCCCAAATCTCTGGAGAGCTAGCTGCCAGGCAAGGCAGATCCACAGAATAATTCATTAATTTATAATGCTTAAAGCAACTTTGGGAAAACTCTTGGGAATTGAACACAGGCTAAAACTCCTGAAGGCACTCACCAATATCTTTCTACACAGTTGACCAGAAAACATCTAACATCTACTTGACTACTCCAGTGACCAGGAGCTCACTAACAAAGCAATCCATTCTAATGTCTAGACAGAGCTAAACAAATGAATGATTTTCTATGAACAAAAAAATAAAATTGGCCTTTCTAACTTCTGAATCCAGCCTTTATACTGGATTTGTACCTGTTAACAGGTTCAAATCTCTACCTTTATCCCCAAACCATCTCTTGACTCTATGTACTTTTCTCTTGATAATATCCGATTTCTTTCTATTCTCTTACAAACTCCTCAAAAAGTAGTCTGTCTGTCTCCACTTCCTTACTCTCAGTTTCTCCTCAACCAGCTTCTACCACCCCAGAGTTCTTGGAAAAGCCTGTGCATATTTCCCAACCCTTATCTTTAAGTACCTGTATGCTGCATTGGACATGCTGATCACTCTTTCCCTTCTTTTTGAAACTACTCTCTTGGTTTTCAAAGCTTTTTTCAAGTGCCCTGTGTTGCTCTCTAACATGTTTTTCTTCCTCTAACCATCTTGTAGATGAGGGTCATTCCTTGAAGGGCCCTACCCACAAGCTTATGGCTCCCAGAACAGGGTCCCCTAGTCCAGAGATTGAGAGAGAAAGAAAGAGAGAAGAGAAAAAGAAGGGAAGGGAAAAGGGGAAAGGAAGGGAAGGGAAGAAGGAAGAATGAGAACAGAAAAGGAGAAGAAAAGTCCTGCCAACAAGACACATCAGTCTGGAAGATGATCAACATCGAGGTAACTATTTTCTCTTCTCTACTAGCTCCTCCTCCCTTATAAGTGGTCTCACTTGGCACCTTCCTCTACGCAGTCACAAAATTTAGAAAACTCTCTTAACTCTGTCCCTTATTTCACCCTGGAAAATCCAATCAATTAGTAAATCCTGCCAAGTTAATTTCTGAAATAATCTTCTAAATCAATGTTCCTTTCCCATCTCAGCTGTTATTTTTTTAGTTTAGGACGTATCTATTACATTTCCTGAAACCTAGAATACAACAGCAGTTTCTTAACTGGCCTTAGGACTCCTGATCTTGTCCTCAAATTCACCCTCCACCCAACTGCCAGAGACCTATAAAACACAAATTGGACTTTCACTGCTGAATGACTTCAGTGGCTGCCCTTTGCTCCTAGGGTCTTTATTAAGGTTCTCACCAAGGCCAACATCGCCCTCCACAATCAAGCTACACCTACTTCTGAAGCTTTATCCCTCACCACACTGTCCCAGTTTTATGCTCAAACGACGCTGAACCTCTGTAGTTCCCACTCCTAGGCTTTATATATTCATACCATCCCTTCTCCCAGAAAGGCCCTTTTCTTGCTTCCTTATTTTTAAAACATAAAAAAGTCGGAGTCCACTTGCCCAAGGCTTCTTGGGAGTGGCTCCGGGTCATGGTCCTCAAATTTAGCTCAAAATAAACTTCTCTCAAATATTAAAAAAATATATATATACATATATATATATGTATATATATAAACTCATCCTTATAAGGCTCAGCAAACCTCTTCTAGGAAACCTCCCTTGTCTGAGTCACCCATACCTTGACAATCCCAACAGCAGTATGCTCTCAAACTGGCTGGTGTATAGCACCATCACTAAAATTTTTTGTTTTTGTTTTTGAAACAAGGTCTTGCTCTGTTTCCCAGGCTAGAGTGCAGTGGCATTATCATAGCTCACAGCATCCTCAAACTCCTAGGCTCAAGCAATCCTCCTGCCTCAGCCTCCCAAATAGCTGGGACTACAGGTGTGCGCCACCATGGCTGGCTAACTTTTCTACTTTTTTTCTTTTTTATAGAGGCAGGGTCTCACTCTTATTCAGGCTAGTTTAGAACCCCTGTCCTCAAGTGATGCCCCGCCCCCCCGCCCAAAACAGCCGCCCAAAAAGTTGGGATTACAGGTGTGAGCCATCATGCTTGGCCCTTAAAGTATTTTTAAACCACTAATATATCTTATAAAATCTTCAACTAGAATATGAGTTCTCACCAGGTATGGGCTAGATTTTTAAAAATTTTGTAACGAATGTTATTCTTCCTTTATCTCTTTGAAGATCTTAAAGTCATTCTCAAATGCTTCTCAATGGGAGTGACTTTGTTTTCTGGCTGCTAATATGGATGAGTTTCTTCACTACTTTGAAATTTTAGTTTGCAGGCTTGGAGAAAGTTTCTCTCTCTCCCTTCCTCACTCACCCTCTCCATCAACAGTCACTTCATCCCAGGATTTTCAGTCCCATCCCACCAATATGGACAAAAATATAGATTTAGACAGTGAGCCAGAAATACATTTGTCCCTGGCCTTAAGCCTCTCTGTGCTCTTCTGCCTGCCACTCTGAATAGAAGGGACATCTTTTTCTGCCTCTGCTCATGGGCAATCCCTTGACTTCACACAGTCAGGGATCATTTCCTCCATTCACTGAATATTTTAATCCCATTGTCTACAGAAATAAAATTCCCAGCCATCTCTACTTTTTTCTGGACCTAAGAGTCCAGCACAACAGTAACTGGAGGTCCATGACTAACAATCCCCACTTATTGTCTGATCTGTTTCTGTTTCAGAGATTTATCTTTTCTTGATCATAGTTATGTCTAATTTTTTATATATTATCACTTTGTTTAGAAAGGAGATGTGAGTTTAAAGAGCCATCTTGACCAGAAGCCTCTAGGTTTAAATTTTACAGGTACTATGCAATCTTTTAGATCGGGGTCAACAAACTACAGCCCATAAGCCAAATCTAGCATGTTGCTTATTTTTGGTATGGCCTGGAAGCTAAGAATGGTTTTTATATTTTTAAATGATTGAAAAAAATCAAAGGAGTATTTTGTGACATGTAAAAATTATGTGAAATTCACATTTCAGTGTCCATAAATAAAGTTTTGTTGGAATACATCCATGCCCATTCACTTATGCTATTCCAGTAATTGATAGCTATGTAACAAACTGCTGCAAAATTTAGTGGCATAAAACTACCACCACTTTATCACCTCATGAATTCTGTAGATCAGGAATTCAGATAAGGCACAGCAGGGATGGCTTTTTTTCTACTCTATAATGTATAGGACCTCAGTTCAGAAGACTCAAAACAGCTAGAATCATCTGGAAGCTTCTTAAATTCTTCACTCATCTGGCACCTTTGACTGGGATGGCTGGGCTTAGCAGAGACTATCTCCAGAGTGCCTACACGAGGCCTCTACAGCATGGGCAGCCTCAGGTATAGTTACACTTCTTACATGGTAGCTCAGCAGTCCTAGTGTGAACACTCCAATGAACAAGGCAGAAGCTGAATTGCCTTTTATGACTTAGCCTCAGAAGTCACATTCTCTATTGTAGTAGTCACAAGCTCACACAGATTTAAGTGGAAGGAGACATAGGCACCACCCCTGATTAGAGGAGTATCAAACAATTTGCAGCCATGTTTTAAACCTCCATTTATGAGCTTCATGTTTTATAGCAAAGATCCAGAATTAATGACTTTGACTTCAAATGTGAGACACATTCAGGTATTAGAGCATCCAAGTTTCAAAAAAATTCAGCTTCGCAAAAGGACTGTCATCAGGGTCCTGACATGTGAACAATTTTAATACTTCCGTATTTGTTTCTGATCAATCTTTAACTCTGAACATGTAGAACACATGTATTTTCAAATGTTACAGGAGTAAACTATAAGCTTTAAAAAGAGTAGTAATCGGTATTTGTGTGGTAGACAGTCAAAATGGCCCCAATTCTCAATTCTTTATTCACACCCTTTCGAGGTGGCTTAGCAGCTCCTGGAATCTCAACTGGCTTTGTTACTTGCTTAGGGCAACAGAATACAGTAAGAGGTGATGGTGTGTCAGTTCCAAGCCTAGTCCCTAAGAGGCATTGCTGCTTCTACTCATTCTTAGAAACCTGCCCAGCTACCATGAGAACAAATCTGGGCTAGCCCGCTGTAGGATGAGATGGGTAGCTCAATGCTCCTATTCTCTATCATTGCCCCAGCTGATAGCAGCTAACCTCAGAAGCAGGGATTCCTGCTGACCTGCAGTTGACCATAGGCATAAGGGAGATCAGCTGAGAACAGCAGAACTGCTCAGCTGAACCTAGCCCAAATTATGGACCCACAGAATGAACCAAATAAAGAATCACTATTTTAAGTCACTACTTTTGAAGTGGCTAGTTATTTAGCAATAGTTAACTGATACAATTTGGAAGGTAGTTTTTAATGATTAACTGTAGAATGGAAATTTTATCACACATCTCAGTCCTACTAAACTGAATCACTTTAGACACTGGCTAATTCTCCAAAGTAGGCACTACCACTGGGCTCCACTGAGGAGGACACTCCAGCTAATGCCAAGATCACAGAGTGTTCAAGCACCTGACCCGAAAGAAGAAAGCTGTAATAGAAGGAATACAAATAGCAAATGTCACTCTATCTGCAAGTCTTTCATCCTATCTGATGCCAAGACAGCTATAAGGTACCTCCCCATACGAGAGAAAAGGGCATTTACAATTGGCATTTAACTAGTTAACCAGAATGTCAGAGCAACATACCACAGCACCCTTAATACCTCACCTGAAGAGTTTTAAGTTCTTTAATGAGAATTTAGCATTGCTATTAGAATCCCTACTCTTTTTAGTTATAATCCCAATCCTCTTTATTTGCACCAGTGTTACCTTTCAATGCACTCCAATAAAGGCAGGGCAGATATCAACTCAAAATATTAATTATACACATGTAACTATGAAGTAATTTTAAAAAAAACAAATATACCAGAGCTCACATCCAATTACAGGCTGATTTCCAAGAGACCCTTGGGTAGCAAACGTTTATTCCAATGCAATCTTTCAAAATACTTAGGACAAGGCCGGGCGCGGTAGCTCACGCCTGTAATCCTAGCATTCTGGGAGGCCGAGGCGGGCGGATTGCTCAAGGTCAGGAGTTCGAAACCAGCCTGAGCAAGAGCGAGACCCCGTCTCTACTATAAAAATAGAAAGAAATTAATTAGCCAACTAAAGATAAATATAGAAAAAATTTGCCGAGCATGGTGGCGCATGCCTGTAGTCCCAGCTACTCAGGAGGCTGAGGCAGCAGGATTGCTTGAGCCCAGGAGTTTGAGGTTGCTGTGAGCTAGGCTGACGCCACGGCACTCACTCTAGCCCGGGCAACAGAGTGAGACTCTGTCTCAAAAAAAAAAAAAAATACTTAGGACATTTTTTGTTTGGAGTTGCCTTCTGTTCCTTGGTGTATCACATTTCTTTGAATAAAGTCAAAGGGGGCAAGTTTTTTCCTTTGAGAGCAAATTTAATATTTGGAAACAATCAAATGTTATTCAAAGTCCATTCAAGTGTACACGCAACTGAGGTGTGTGAAACCAGTTTTAGTGAGAAACAAGCTTGGAAAACAAATTGCAAGGCTGATTTATAATTCCAATTCTACTATTGTTAGCTGGCAGGTCAAAACTCCAGATGCACAAAAAACTTCAATAGCTCCCCACTGCTTGCAAAGCAGCATCTGAGGCACTCCACAATATGGCCATAGCTCACCTTTCTAGTCTTATTGTCCTTGCACAGTCTCTTTTCCTGTGAAGCTGAGCCTCTCACTGCTCCCCACTCACACATCCTGGTGCTTTCTCTAATGTAAGGGTCCCCAACCTACGGTGAGTTGTATAATTATTTCATTATATATTACAATGTAATAATAATAGAAATAAAATGCACAATAGATGTAATGTGCTTGAATCATCCCGAAACCATCCCCGCCTCTCCGGCTGTGGAAAAATTGTCTTCCATGAAAACAGCCCCTGGTGCCAAAAAGGTTGGGGATTGCTGCAGTCTAACGCATGCATCTGCTCACACTCCTCCCCTGGACCACCCTCTATGCTCATGTCATCTGTCTCTGTACCCCATAAAGTACCCAACACTGTTCATGACTCAAATAAATACTGAATGAAGTGAATAATTAATTCCACAAGTGGCTTATAAAATGTCTCTGAAGGTAATTCCAAAAAAAAAAAAAAAAAAGAGTTCCAAAAACATTCTGAGCTAGGGAATAAGTAGCTAACTTCCAACATGTATTTCAAGGATGAAGTTATAAAATGTTGGAAAAGCAATTGCTTTGTAGTCATGCCTAATGACTGCCTAAGAAGACCTACTGAATCAGGTATTATACTAAGCTGGAAATGAACTAAAAATTCCAGGCTACTCCAGCCTACACAGACCATGGATCACAATGCCATTATATTTTAGACAGAGGCTTTGGGGATTCTGGATTTCTTTGGGATTCTCTCCCTCCCCCCAAGAACATCCAAGTTAAAAACAAGTACTACTTTGATAAAAGATGGATATGTCACAAATTATTATAAAAAGTAAAGACTCTAAGAATTCATGAGAACTTCTCCCCTCTGATGAAGCTAAGCCCAATAAGCTGAGAATATTTTCAAAGCATCTGTGTGCTGAAATTAGTTTATATTAGGTTGAACCATATGAAATTGCCATTGTTTTAGGTCAAAATGTTTTCAGTATTAGCAATTTCATATGGTTCAATCTAATACTGCATGATTTTGTTCACAAACAAAAATAAAAAAAAAAAAGCCTCCTTCCTTTGCTTCTCTTTTCTCCAAAGTCCTCCCATACTCTAGAGAACTTTAATTCCAATAAACTTTTCAGGACTTAAAGAAAGGAATACATGAGAGTCTCTCTTATAAATACATTTTTTTCTTAGCTCAAAACACCTAGTTTCCTTTAGGAGTTTTATTCCACTTACCAGATTCAAAGTAATTGGCCTGTGGGTCCCCAGTGGGGTATTATTAGGTCTCTCTACCTACATCTCAAATTTCCAGGTCAGCTCTGAGCACCCTCTTCCCATGTGCCATTTGTACACTGCAAATAGGCCACCATACCCAGGATTCCAGAGTTTTGTTTAATGCAAGAGGAAACTGTTGACAAAAAGGTGTTCTGATCATTGCTATCAGCATGGGCTTGGTGACATTGTTTGCGGGGAGGTACTTGATTTTATTCTAGTTTCTTCTGCTTTTCCTGCCCTCGAGTTGCAGCCATCTGGCTGCATCTCTGGGTCTCTTGTCAGTCAGAGCAGGAGACGCCTCACAGGCAGGATTCCTAGCCCTGCATGTGTGGCTGGAGTGGTGAGGCAGTTCCCCTCCATCTTCCTGGGCAGCCACAAGAGGACCCTGTGAGGAGGCGCAGGTGCTTCAACTAACTGGCACTCTCCCAGGCCACAGCCAACACCACATGCTCAGAATAGAGGCCCAATTTTAATCCTTCTGAGATAACATTTCAGAGATTGGCTAATACACAGACATGTAATCAATGTAATGCTTTTGTGTGCTTGTGTGGGTCTTTAGCTGGTGAATTTTTTGCATTAACATTTTTAGAATTTTCTGCATAGAAATTTTTAGAATTACTCAAGACAAGTATAAATGCAATCTTTTTTATGGTAAATGTTATTTTATGAGAAACACTGCATACATAATTTCAGCTTCAATGGTCAGAAGATCCTGTACTTTCAAGCTTACTGTCAGAAATGCAAAACAGGAACAGCAAAACTCCATCATCCCACCTCAGTTCCCTAAGTACAGGATGTTTTCCTCCTTCAAAGGTTTTTTATAAGATCTTTCATCCAGTGTATTTTACATAACCAGCTTTCTCTATTTCCCCAAGATTACTGCACAGTCTAATTAAGTTTTCCCTTAGGAAATACCATCCCTGACACACAAAGGAAGACAAAACAATGGTGGCAGATTATGGAAATAGGAATATTTCATTTTTTACCAACTGAAAAACTATAAAAATTAAAAATGCCAAAACTACCCCTAAGCTATTAATTTGCAGTGATTTGAAATATCATCAATTCACAGAAGACTGGTAAAAAGTTCTTTGTTCACTTACTGTTTTTCTCAGGTTCCAAATTCAGAACCTTACATTCCTACTTTAACAGCTGATAGCATCACAAACATCTAAAAACAAGTTCTGGGCATTCCACTGTAGACAGTATAAATGATGCTTGTTTGTGCATGACCTGTCTCAGAAGTAAAGCCAAGGAGGAACTGAGTCTCACATATTCAGTCTCAAGGGGCTCATCAAAGAACTCAATAAAGATTTGATGAAGGAGCTTGGGCCGGAATTTGAAAAACCTGGATGTTAGACCGAATTTCTAGTCCATTACCATACTACTTTTATTACAGTGGCTTTGTAGTAAGTTTTAATCTGATAAAGCAAACTCCCCTCAAAAATTTTTCTGATTTTTGGGCATTTATTCTTTCCAAAATACAAATTTGATCATAATATTCAGTGTAAAACCCTTCCATTGCTCCCCAGCGCTCACAGAATCCCTCTCGGACCCCAAAGGACTGTGGTTTAATAGAGCAGAGAGTGCAAATTTCGGGCCAAATCTGAATGCTCAGAGTCCGTGCTGTGAACAGAGAGCCCCCCTTTTTTCCCTGGTTCCTTACCAGGCTCACTTTCTCTTTTAAGAAAGTATTGAATAAATATTAACATTTAACAATGGTTTTTGCAAGAGTGCTGTATAAGGCGTCCCCCAGACTACTCCCAGGTTCTGTGATTCACTAGGAGGACTCAGGAGTCAGCATATAGTCATACTCATGGCTATGATTTATTACAGTGAAAACATACAAAGCAAAACCAGCAAAGGGAAAAGACTCATGAAATGCAGTCCTAGGGAGACAAGGCACGAGCTTCCAAGAATCCTCTCTCAGTATATATACAGGACACACTTAATTTCCCTAGCAACGAGTTGTGACAACACATGTGAAATGTCTACTGGGGAAGGCCATTAGAGATTCAGTGCCTGGGTTTTTACTGGGGACTGGTCACACAGGCACCCTCTGACTGGCACATACCAAAATGTCAGACTCCAAGAAAGAAAGTAGTTATTCAGCATACATCACATTGCTCGTATAAACAGTTCTGGCACAATAAGCCATCCTTATCAGTTCTGGGAATGGCAGGAACCCTCCTGAAAATCAAGTTCCCAGACTCCAGCCCAGGGCCAACCTTGTAAGCAGGCCTTTCAAAGTTAGGCCGCCTATGATAACACTTTTGCTGCATAGACGCCAATCATTAGCTTGGCTGGGCACTTACATGTCCTGTCCAGACCTGGATGGGATAAACAAAACTGTGACTGTTCTGAGCAGGGTACTAAGGGAACAGGAATGGAGGAACACTCACCCTCTACCAGTGGCAAGAAAGAGGGGGCAGTGAGGACTGCTTCCTGGGAGAGGCAATGCCTGAGCCAGGTTTGGACATGTGACAGATATTGTGGTGTGCCTAGATTTAAATCCCAAACAGGTAGGTGAGCTTGATCAGTTAATTAGCTAGACTAAGCTGTATCTCAGGAAGTGAGTTACCCACATGGACCAAGGGTATTAATCAGATTGATTCCCTGTTTAAACCCTGTATGATTTCCAAACCTCTTGCAAACCATGCGGCTCTGTCAGAGGTGGTGCCAATTTACTTTTCCAGCCCCACCTGTGCCTCTCTGTCCCTTCAGTCTCTGGGGTCCAAACATACTGGCCTCTTTTCAGTGACTGGAGTATATTCCTTTGAAAAGAACCCCCCTATTCTGTACTGTTCATCATTACCCTACCACATAGCTAACTCCTGCTCATGTCATATTTCAATCCAAACAAAACTTCCTCAGGGCAGCCTTCTCTTACCTGTCCCAGAATAGGTGAGGAGCCCTGTCATTTGCTTTCTAGAACCAGTAACTTCCCCTTTATCACTGTCAGCACATTAAAGTCCATTTTAATACTTCTACATTTTAAGAAGGCAGAGACCATGCCTGTGTTGTCCACTGTGATAACCCCAGAGCCTAAAACATGGTACCTAGCACATAAAGGGCACTCATCAAATATATGAATGAAGAATAAATGAGGACTAACTCCCATTCCCTAACACATACACACCTCCTGGGTCTCAGACACATGACCCAGGCTAGATGAACAAGTCATCCAAGGGTTTTGACAGAAGTATTGGGAAAGAGGCACTATGTCTGTTGCACATAGTCTGCCAAAGAGTGCCAGAATGTTACCATTCCTAAGGGCAGCAGCCCATGGGCTTCATTTACTGGTAAACTCTGTTTCTGTTCTTTAGGCTAATTTAAGTTGGGATTCTGACATGTGTACCTGAGAGTCCTTATACAAAAATATTACCTGGAATTAGACATGTGGTTGGTCCCAAAGAATAAAAGAAAGGCTATTAGCAAGCCTAATTTGTAATGATCCAAGCTAGTGGCCTAGGGAGTCCTTACAGTTCCTTAAATTATGAACAGGTTTGGTTCTGGTGCAGGAAGAAAAGATGCCCTGGCTAGAGAGTAGAGCACAAGCATCCTGGCTGGTCATTATCCTAAAAACTACCTTATTCATGGAAACTCACAGAAACCAGACCTCAGACCTCCCAATAGGCTGGAGAATGGCAAAAATCTCCCTTATGTTCAAAGGGGGAGATATCTATATTTCTACATGTAGATATAGATGTAGTCATTACAATAAAAAGCTTGAATCTTACTTCAAGCTAAATTCTAGACCAGATTAATAAAGCATTGGTTGGATATACACTAGAAAAAGAAGAAAGTAGTCATTAGCAGCCAGCACAAGCTCTCTGAAAACATGACATACCCAACTTACTCTAGATTCCTTTCTGTTCCACTCACTCCTATATTGAGAAAATTATTTATAGGTACAGTATATGTGGAGGCAACCGACAGGATTTTCCTGATGGTAAGATAAAGAATGCAGGCTGCAAACAGATAAACCTAAAGGAAGGTGTCTCGTGGTGGGACAGAGAGCTATGCCTTTGGCCCTGTCTTGATCAGAATTTTGATAACTAACACAGATGAACCTAGGGTTATTGACCCTAAGAGGGATAACATTCATCAAAGGAAAGAGGAGAATTCCAAAGCTAATATGATAAAAACAGGATGAAATTTAACTAGAACATATGTAAAGTCACTGCAATCAAAAAAAAAAAAAAACTGTTTCCTAAACACAGGATGATAGTTCAGTTTTTGATGTCAGCAAATACCAGAGGGTGATCCAGGTACTTACTAAACTTGGGCTGAATTCAGAAACATAATGTCCACCTCAGTTGGACAACAACTGGACAACCATGTTCCAATCTGAGTATCATAAATGATGACCAAAATCCAGAGGGGAACCAAGATTAGAAAAAGGTTTAGAGATCATGTTACACAAATGAGAGTTGAAAGGGTGAGAATTTAACTGGTATGGTCATTTAAGAGAGCAAAGGAAAAATCTTGTAAAACTGAAAATGTCCATACCCTATGACCCAGAAATCCTATTTCTAGATAAATATCCTGGAGAAACTCTCACAAATTTGCACAATGATCAATACAGAATTGTTTATAAAAGTAAAATTTCAGGAAATACTTAGGCTTCCATCAATAGAATGGTTAGACAGAATAAGGTTCATTCATACTCTGGGATACTTTGCAACAGTTAAAAACAATAAAGTAGATCTACATATCAATCAAGATGGCTAAGTTTGCCAAGGTAACAAAAGGAACCTAAAAAATCTGAGTGGCTTAACACAACCAAAGTCTATTTATTCCTTATGCTACATGTTTAAAGTGAGTTGGCAGGAGAGCTTATGGTTGTTATTCTCAACTCAAGCTGTCAGAGGCTCCATCTCTATCAGCCAGGGGAATAGAATGTGGCAAATCTCATACTGGCTTTTAAAACTTCCATTTGGGAGTGTACCCATTACTTTTACTGACATTTCATGGAGCAAGTCACATGGCCACACCTAACTTCAAAAGGGACAGGAACTACAATCCTACCACATGGCAGACAGCCAAAAATATCATTATGTTATATATAATGATTAATAAAATATATATTAATAGTATGGAAAGATTAATAGAAAACATACAAAAAGATCTAAGACATTTTGCTGTGTGGAAAAACATATAGACACATTCATAATACCACCATTTACGTAAATTAAAATATAGATACAAAAAAATCTGTATATTGTTTATACATATCTACATATGTATGAAACTGAGGAGGGAGAAGGATGACACTAGAAGAGATGACCAGAGGGGAAATGATCATTTTTGTAATGTTTTAATTCCTTTATTTAAGAAAAAGTAAAATATGATAAAATCTTAATTGTTGATAATTCTGGCTGGTGGAGAATAGGAGTGTTCATTATATTATTCTTTGAAGTTTTCCATTATATTAAAATCCTTGAAATAAGAAGTTGTTAAATGAACCAGGAATTTTTTGGCCTAAAAGACCATGGGTAGGATAAAGGGGAATGGGAAGTAGGAAAATAGATGGATGGCTTTAAATATTTTGGATAAAGGAAATTTTCTCTGTTTGGGTATGGAGGGGAGAGCTAGGAACAATGGTGAAAGTTCCTAGAAGGCAGATTTTGAATTGGGAATAAAGAACCACCTATCAAGGTTTTTTGAGTAGCCTCAAAAACGTATGGAGTAAAAATATGCATTCTTTTGGGGAAAAAAGCACTCAAGAGCCAGACAATCACTTGTCTGCCAAAATACTGTGGAGAAGATTTCTGCACTGGGAAAGCATCTGGATTGGTGATCTCCAAGGTCCTTTCAATTCTCAGGTTCCATCAACCTTCGACTGGAATTTCTCAGTTTAGAGCTCACAGACTCTGGGAAATGCAGCACAGTTATCCCAGGACAAACTTTAAAAAAATAACGCAACAAGATGAATCCAATACAGCCCCGAATTGGGTTACCTAGGAATATTTCACAATCAATAAGGAATAATTCTCTTACTTGGGCCTAAAAATTATTATAGGCAGGGGGTCACAAGAGTTACACTGGCCTTGAATAAAACTAGCTTTAATTCTCACACTTCGGTCAACCTTATGCACATAATTAAATCAGGAGAGAACTACTGTCTATTTAATCACTGTTTCTGTGACTTATTATTTGTTTTCCCAGTACCAAAGCCAAATTGCTTCCACAGCTAAAGGGATCTCCACAGAAACATCCCACTGAAATGAACATTCCTTTGTAAAATGGAAGAGTAAGAATAATGAATGTGTTTTCTTTTAAACTAGTTGTTCTGGCTGCTGCCAAAAGAAAAAATAATAGTTTTAGCAATGGAAAACAAGTATCATTGACATGTCTTTCTATGAGGAGAGCCAGTCTGGCATAAAGATAGTGGGGTAAGAACTCAGGCAGCGCTCTGCCACTATCCTGTGCCCAACCAAGAAGATAATGGGTTTCAATAGTAGTAAATGAGAAAACAACATGCTGTACCTGAGGATTTCCTTTCCTTTTGTACCAACAAGATTTTTTTTCTGTACATAGTTAATATATGCCAAGAAGGTTATGAGTTGAGCAGCCTTTGCATGCCTGGAACATGACAGATCTTAATAGATACCTGGGAAGCCCATTGTGGCTTTTAAAGAATACATGTTTCTACCATAAAAATACTGAAAGCCCGAGGCAGGAGGATCACTGGAGCCCAGGAGTTCAAGACCAGCCTGGTAATAGCGAGACCTCATCTCCACAAAAAATTAAAAAATTAGCCAGGTGTGGTGGTACACCCCTGTAGTCCCAGCTATTCGGGAGGCTGAGGCAGGAGGATTGCTTGAGTCCAGAAGTTGGAGGCTGTAGTGAGCTATGATGATACCACCACACTCTAGCCTGGGCAACAGAGTGAGACCCCGTCTTTTCAAAACAAAACAAAACACTGAAAGCATGCTTTGTCCATGTGTTTTCACCCATTTAGGATTTCCTTCCTACAGTGATTCTGTACCACATAACAATAGGAAATACTTGCATAAAAGTAACTACTATTCAGTAGCTTCTTCTATTAAATTTCAAGACTAAAACCAAACAAAACCAACCCAAAAACAGTTCACAAGGCTGTTATATATTCTCAAGTTAATAAGGTTAGTGTGGCTTAAATATTACCTTCTTTCTAGACCCACATTCCTGATTGAGCTGGGGCTTCACATGGACTGGCCTGCATTACCCATCAGAAGTAACTGTGATAGAGAAAAATTTCTCATGCTGGAAAAGCAGCTCGCTAGACCACCACAATGCCTTACAGAGACACAGGTTTGGCCCTAATCTAGGAGCAAAACCTGATCCTCTCATCCCCCCACCCCCCTACTCAACTTCTCCACCCTTAAAATGCAAGCACTTAAATCCTAAAATGTCACAGAGGAGTACAATTATCCTTGGAAGATAGAGTTTGGTGATAAAATGCAAGACTGTAATGTTAGGAAGGAGAGAGAGTATGTGGAGAAAACCAGAGACAAATAAGAGAGGGAGGAGAAAGGGGTTGGTAAATAAAGTTCTGGGGGGACAAAGGTTACTGGAAAACAGCAAGACAGAAGCAAGAGACTATGACACAGAGGCAGGGCCAAGGAAAACAAAAGGTCAATGATATGCTACACAAAGACAAAGAATTGTGCTTCTGGATGAGATTACCACGTATGCCTTCAGAAAAGCAGCTCTGTTTTTCAGGGGGTCATTATGTATTCAGTCAATAGTGCAGCTCCTCTGCTTACCCTTAGCAACTTTTGTCCACCTAACTACAAGAAACAGTACATCTCTGAAACTATTATTTTCAGAGATATAAATACTTTGGGAGGAGAAATGAACCCAAAACATCCATTAAAACAGCAATTCCCAACCTTTTTGGCACCAGTGATCACTTTCACGGAAGACAATTTTTCCATGGGGCAGGGGCACGGGGGCGTACAGAGCTCAGGAGGTGTTGAGCCGCCTGGTTCCTATCAGGCGGTGGACCCATACTGGCTGGGCCGCGGATTGGGGGTTGGGGACCTCAGCATTAAAATATCATTTAAGACTTGTGTGTGGTTCCAGGTAGGATGGAATAAACACATACCTACCTTTCTGTCCACTAAATGCAACTATAAAATCTCTAAAGAATATACGGGCAGCCATTAGAGAACTCTTAAAAGTATGTAACAGCAGGCAATCAGGAAATAACGCCAGAATGCAGAGTACAACTGAACTGGCAGTGACTTTACCACTTTTTTCCCCTCTGGTAGTCACTGGCCTAAGCTCAACACAATGAAATTTGAAAGTGAGCACTGTGGTTAGAGCACATGTTTTGGCTCAAGGTGCTTTTTTGGAAAAGGGAACTACTAAAGCTCAGAGAAACTGGAGGGGAATCCCCTGGGTTTTTCTCTCCTTTTTCTCCCCTCTATCATGCCTAGAAAAATCCCATGGTGGAGGCTGTGGCAGCAGCAATGAAAAAGTGACTGGCATAGGGAGATTATAGGAGCTAAAACTCTGAGGGAGAGGAACGCACCATTCTATTTGGTGGAACTATGGCTCCAAAAGGTCAAAGCCTAATCTTACTGTTTTTTCTTACTTTCTCTCTCTCTGTCCACCTGCGCCTTGTGCCTCAGAAGGCAGTACATTGTGAAAGCGGGTGGTCTCTTGCTAGACGACCAAAAAGGAAAGCCCTAGGGAACTGGAAAGTACCAGGAAAATATAGAAGAGGGAAGAACTCAGGAAAGCAAACCTATAAAGTTGCCTGTGAGCTCCTAGGACCACTTCTACCTGCTTACATATGGATTTGATACTAATTAGCATATCAAAGACTTTGAGAAAGGAGTTAACACCAGGGTCCCTGACTGACCAGTGGGTGGCCCACACAAGACAGATCTGAATAGCATTGCAACACCATTGAATACTGAACTGATACTCAAACGATAGCCCACAGAAAGTGAACTGGAACTTACAGTTTGAACCTAAGCAGGTCAATTGCTGCGAAAACAAATATATCAACATTTTCTATTGGATTAAAACAAGATCCTGAGTCTCACCACACAATATTCAAAATTTCTAAGACAAAATCCAAAATTACCTGGTATACAAAGAACCATGAAAATGCAAACTCACATGGGAAAAGACAACAGATGCCAACAATGAGATGGCACAAATGTTGAAATTATCCAACAAGGACTTTAAGCAGCTATTACAAAAATGCTCCAATGGCCAGGAGCAGTGGCACACACCTGTAGTCCCAACTACTTGGGATGCTGAGGTGGGAGGATCATGTGAGCCCAGCCTGGGCAACACAGCAAGACTCTGCCTCTAAAAAAATGCTCAAATTAACAATCACTAAACTTGAACATTACTGAAAAAAAGTTAAAATAGAAAGTATCAGCAAAGTAAAGAGAAGATATCAATAATAACCAAATGGAAACTTTAGAATTGGAAAATAACCAAAATTAACTAAAAGAACACAACGGCAGAATAGAGGAAGCAGTGAACTTGAAGATAGATAAACTAGCCAATCTAACAAAAAGAAAAAAGGATGGGGAAAAAAGAACAAAGCTCAGAGATCTATGGGATAACAATACAGGACCTAACATCTGTGTAATTATAATTCAACAGAAGAAAAAATATGATGCTGAAAATTTTTTTTTTTTTTTTTGAGACAGAGTCTCACTCTGTTGCCCGGGCTAGAGTGCCGTGGCGTCAGCCTAGCTCACAGCAACCTCAAACTCCTGGGCTGAAGCGATCCTTTTGCCTCAGCCTCCCAAGTAGCTGGGACTACAGGCATGCGCCACCATGCCCAGCTAATTTTTTCTATATATATTTAGTTGGCCAATTAATTTCTTTCTATTATTAGTAGAGATGGGGTCTCGCTCTTGCTCAGGCTGGTTTCAAACTCCTGACCTTGAGCAATCTGCCCGCCTCGGCCTCCCAGAGTGCTAGTTTTACAGGGGTGAGCCACCGCGCCCGGCCTAATATTTTTTTTTTTTTTTTTTTGAGATAGAGTCTCACTCTGTTGCCCCAGCTAGAGTGCCATAGTGTCAGCCTAGCTCACAGCAACCTCAAATTCCTGGGCTCAGGCGACCTTTCTGCCTCAGCCTCCCAAGTAGCCGGGACTACAGGCATGCGCCACCATGCCCAGCTACTTCTTTCTATATATTTTTAGTTGGCCAATTAATTTGTTTCTATTTTTAGTAGAGACGGGGTCTCACTCTTGCTCAGGCTGGTTTTGAACTCCTGACCTTGAGTGATCCTCCTGCCTCGGCCTCCCAGAGTACTAGGATTACGGGTGTGAGCGACTGCACCCAGCCAATCTTGTGATTTTTTTACACATTAGTTTCTCTGTTGGTTAGGGAGGGGATGTTGAAATAACCCCAGACAAACATTTTCTCAAGAATGTTGCAGGAATCTTTAATTCCATAAAATTCTCTGTTCCCTCCCCAAAGCAAGAAGGAGTTAAATCATTTGAGAAAGAGCATCTAGCCTGGGTTGTATTTTTTTTCCTTCTCTTCTATAGGTGAGGAAGTGAATTATTGATACACACTTGCTAAAGTTCCCCTTATTTTCCCTCTTGGATGGACCTGACCTGAAATGTTCAGAAAAACACAGTCTTAAAGAGGAACCACAACATGAAATGAAAGAACAGCACACAAAACGAATTAGCTCTTTGGATCAACAAACCTATATGAAATGCCTGCTTTGTACCGGAAAGAGACAGAGGAATAATACTTTATCCCCAGACTTGAGTTGTTCAGGGAATATGAAGAGAGGTAAAATAATAATTATGAATTAATGGGACAAAATGTTGAAAAGCCCAAAGAGCACCATGGAATGAAACAGCAGTGTTTTATATCAGAGTGTGCATGCCCCGGGGGGAAGCAAGAAGTTCTAAGGGTATGTGAGTGTGGCTAGTTAAGAAAACATTTCCAGGTCCTCAACATCACATTCCTCTTTCCTAAAGGTGATCTGCATGAGAACTCCCATTTGGGAGAAGTATCATGTTCTATTTCTTTTCAAAAATAAAAATATCTCACATTGTGATAAAAATCCGTGGAGATACAGAAATAGGAATACAAGGTACAAGAGAAAAAGGGATGATCTAAAACTCCAAATTGTGAAAGAAGAGCTTGTCTGCATACTTTTTCTCAAAGGATGATGATAGATGTCCAATGATATGGTATTTAATTTCCACTGGATCCATTTTAGAAAGTGATGTAATATTTTGTTTAAAAATCTATCGTCTGCAATCCCTTTGCAACTATTTAAGCTCTGATGAAAAATGTCAGAATATCTGAATATATTAAAAATGCATGAGGTAGTACATCACTTTAAAATGTCTTTAGGGGATGCAAAGTAAAGATGTTTGAAAGTCAGTGCTGGGAGATGATGGATACCTATGCTAATCCCTAAGATTGGGCCAGGGAATGGGAAAGAGGAGGCATAGGGTGCACTGGAGGAGGTGGTGACGAAGCAGTCTGGAAAGATGAGGGATGACCACCATGGTGGAAAGAACTTTCCTGAGAGGCACCAGTTTGTGCCAAGACCCAGGAGCAGGAAAGAGGCTGGTGTATTTGGATATGACTGTCATTTTTCACTATGTTTCATTTTTCACCATTAAACACAGGGCAGTGGTGAGAAATGAGACAAGAAAGGATGGCAGAGATTTAAATAAGGAAAAAATAGCCTACCCTTGTGAAGAAATCTTACTAACTTCTTCTGTCATGATTCTGGGCTTAGTACAATGGCTGACAATGGCCTTGAGTCTAACAAAGCCGGGATTGAATCCCAGCTCCACTCTATTAACTGTGAGAAGTGGACACATTTTCTCTCTAAGCCTTTGCTTTGTCATCTGTTAACAAAAAGAAAAAGAAAGAAAATGAAGAGTACTTACCTCATAGAGCTGTTTTAAAAATTAAACAAGATAAGCCATTTAAAGCATTTCCCATAGTGCCTAGCATATAATAAATATTAATAAATATTGGCTATTTTTATTATTATGTCTAGCGTTTAAATGTGATCCTATAATCATCTGTTTAAAATCCATGAATTGTTCCCTTTTGCCTTCAGTCTAAAAATCCACACTTGCTAATGTTATCTGAAGCCCTTCCCAGCCCTGTGGTTTAGTGGCGACATCTATCATCTCACTCCCCAGAATAGAAACGAGAGTAATCTTAATAAAGCATCACCACGAGCAAGGTAAATGCCGCAAGTAATGCCGCTACACTAAAGGGTCTTGCGGCCTCCTCTGAGTTGAGGGGAAACCCAGGAAATCTATGCACGCACCCAGCACTGTCCCCAGTCACTCTGCCATCCTAACCCAAGCCTGTCCCCACCATCACTCTGCTGTCCCAGGCCCAGCCTGCCTGTCCCCAGTTCCTACAGTGCAGTTTGTGCCTTACATTGTCAAATATTTGATGGATTTGTTTTTAAATGATGCAGGAAAGAGTTGACATACTCCAATCCTATAATGACAAGTATTTATTGAGGGATAGTCAGTATAGTCAGTGAAATACAAGCTGGGAAGTTCACAAGTGATTTTGAAATATGTGGTTAGAATTGCCTCAATCAAAATATCTTTAAGTTTCATTTTACTGCCTTTTTTTTTCTGTTTCATTTTACAACACTATTTAAGGGAGGAGTTGTGGATGGGGGTGGGAGACTTTGGAGGGATAGCCATTTCATTAGTCTCATCCTATTTTTCTGTGCTACCTAATCTCTCCTCTTTCCTCCAGGGAGGGGGCTAACTGCTTTATCTCACAGGTGGCTAGAAGGCCTGGAATTGACTACTTGTAATGTCCCTGATCCTGAGCGCAGCTTTCTATGTGTGTGGTCAGACACGGGGGTGTGTATGTGTTTGTACACAGGAAGGGGTTGAAAGCGGAAGATAAGCAGACTCATTATCTCTGTCCCAACGAACTTAGTATCTCACCCATGACATCCAGAGGATGACAACAGAAGTGGAGAAGAAGACACATTTCAGATATGTCTTAGGAGTCTGATCTAAAGGAATTAATGACTGATTAAATAAGACAGATGAAAGCAAGGGAGATATCTAGGAATTTACCCATATTTCTAAATGAACAACTAAATGAATTGCTATGGCACTCACTGAGACAGGAGTTAGAAGGTTGTTTAACTTTTAGACTTGAAGGCCCCATGAGATAGTAAGTGGAGGGAGGTGTTTGGTATGCAGCTAAATACATGGGCAGGAGCAGGGCAGAAGAGAGAGATGAGGCTATAGAGGTATAGATGAGGTCGTTATTACAGCTACTGTGAGAGATGAGCTTGCTCAGGTAGAAGATAGTGTTAGGGAAATAACAAAGAAAGACACCTAGGAAATTGCATCACTTAAAGGTAAGAAACCACAGAAGAACAGACAGAGGGTTAGAATGAAAACCAGAGAGGCTATCGTCTGAGTAACTAATGAAAGAATGGTTTTTTAAAAAGAGGACATGGTTAACTGAGTCACACATAAAAGAGGTAACAAATAGGACTCATTCATTCAGTCAGCCACTGATTCATTCATTCAACAGCCGCTGAATGTCTGATCTGTGCCAGAAACTGTTCCAGGTGCTGAGGACAGAGGTAAATATGAAGCAATCTTGTTCCCCTTGAATTTAGTTCATTGAGTGAGACAGAAAAGAAAATAGGCAACTATAATATAATATGTGATAAGTAAATGCGAGTGTTATGAGCTGACATGGGAGCATGAGTGGGCCTTAAGGACAGCAATTTCAGTGGCTGCCAAGGGCAGGTACAAGCTCGTGCAGAGGTTGCACTGGAGGAACTTGGTTCTGAGCAAATAAGAGACCTAGGGCAATAATCACAGATGGATGTGGTGGGGCAAGTTGATCTCAAAGACAGAAAGATAGAAACAATTTGAGTTTAATCATGGAAAGGGAGAGATCGAAAAGGATAAAAAGGCTTTCACTGATCTATAGGTTTCTCCAGGAGAACAAGGAAGGAGGGAAGGGAGTCATGGGGTGGGGTGTAGGAGGTAGAATTCAAAGTACAGGTGGACAAATGAGTTTTGGGGAGAAGAAAAAGTTGTTTGTCATAGAGATTGCTATCAAGAAGAAGAGAATGGATGGATGGATGGATGGATGGATGGATGGATGAATGGATGTGTGGATGGATGGACAAATGCATGAACACATGAATGGATAGCTGGAGATGCATGCAGATATCTTTGGAACCAGAATGAGAGATTTTTAAGTACTAGAAATTGTCGATTAGCAAACAGCGTTATTAGTATCATATTTCCCTCCACTCATACAAAAAAAACGTAGTGAGTAAATGGATTCACTTGAATGAACAACCTCAAAGACCTTTCAAAGAATCCGATAGACTTTGCTGGAAATACTTTAATCAGAGGCTGAGACATGGGAACTGGGCTTGTGGGGCTCTGCTGGGAAGTACTCTGCTGCCTGGGCCACAGCCCTCCATGGGAGGGGGCTTTCTCATGTCAGCAGCTGTGAGACACTATGATCTGTGAAAGGCCACCTGGGCGTGAGGAAGCAACGCATCCATTTCCTCCCCACACGCTTCCTCTGCAACATGAGCTCTCAGGCTTCTGCCCCAAGTGCTTCATTGAAACTTTTACCTTGAAGGTCACCAATGACATCTTTATTGCTAACTCAAATGGCCTTTTCTTCCACCCCATTCTCATCTTCCTCTGTGGTCTATTCTCTATCAAAGTCATTTCAGTGATAGTTGACAAAGTTGACCTCTTTTTGAAGCTCTGTCTCTTCCCCTAGCTTCCATGACACTGCACTCCTGTGATTTCCCTCCTACTTTTGAGTAAAGGGTAACTCCTAGAGGACGGAAAAATACAGTTGGTAGTACAGTTGACCCTTCAGAAAGGCGGGGGTTAGAGGTGCCAACCCATCACGCAATTGGAAATTGGAGTATAACTTTTGACTCCCCCAAAACTTAACTACTAGTAGCCTACTGATTGTTGGAAGCCTTACTGATAACATAAACAGTTGATTAACACATATTTTATATGTTACATGTATTATGTACTATATTCTACAATACAGGAAGAAGAGGAAAGGTTGGTCTTGCCATCTCAGGGGTGGCAGAGGTGGAAGAAAATCTGCACGGGAGTGGACCTGCAGAGTTCAGACCTGTGTTGTTCAAGGGTCAACTGTATAATTCTGTGAAGGATGAATTTGTGCTAGTTTTACACAGTTCTTACAATAGTCATACGGCCCAGCAAAATCTGACCACCTCTCCTGCTAATCTCCACTCACCCACTGACTCCACCCAGCCATACTGCCTTTCTTACTGTCCCAGAAACATGCCAGGCACACTCTTGCCTTTGCTAGTTCCTCTGGCTGGTGTGTTCTTCCCTCTGATATCCTCATAATGAACCCCTTCACCTCTGTGATGTGTCTCTACTACATTAGCTGAGAATATTCAATTCTGCTCTAAAAGATGAGAAAAACAAGGGGATAGATAAAACTCCTAAGATATGCTAAAAATAGTAAAAGTGCCCCATAAGACATGTTAAAGACAGATATGATGAATGAAATATATGATTTCAAAAACATGGGATAATCAAGAGTGTTATCTCTATAAAGAAAGGGACGAAAGGGCCAAATAGTAAGGTGTGGATCATGCCACCTCCAGGTTGACAGCTGTGTCATCCCAATCTGACCACACATTGGTGATATGTATTGTGATCCTTACTCTGGCTCCTTGTGTGTTCTGCCCAAGAGAACTGGAAAAGGCTCAGAGCTGCTCAACAGGGTACTAAGATTTGAGCCTCGGCTATTGCCAAGAGTACTTGGCCCTGAGTTTCTCCGATAGAGCAAGTACACAAGGCCCCCAGCACCTCCGTCTGTGAGCAAGTCTGGTCCTTATAACATGACTATCAGTGGGGGAGTGGGGGCAGCGGGGATAAAGAGAGACAGAGGGGCTTATTAACAAGGTATAAGCCAGGATTGACACAGTGTGGGTCTTCTACATGCTCATGCCTATCGTAAGTGTATTAGCCTATGCCATTTCTTTCCCCTTGCTTCTCCCCATGAGTTTTAGGTTGATCAGACAATCTGTATGGTTTGAGCATCCTCATTTGTCTCTGAGTCTCTCTGTTCCATAACAGAACAGCTTGCCTCGTTCTGGGAGGTTCCCATTGCATGAAGGTAATTTCCCACAACAACGTCCTTCGAGTCTATTTAAATGTCACCTTCTCAATGAGGCCTGTGCTTCATAGGCTTCTTAAAATTGCAATCCCCCATCGCCAGCCCTCTTACTCCACTCTGTGGTTTTCTCCTTAGCAGACAGCATTTTCCAATGTATGTATTACAATTTACGTATTTATTATGTTCATTGCTTATTTGTCTGTCTCCCCCAAGAGATTATAAACTCCTCCGGTTTGTCTGTTTTATTCAGCGAAGCTCATATTCTTAGCACAGAGCCTGGAACATTGTAGGCACTCACAAATATTTGTTGTTGCATTGCGTCGTCACAAACCATGCCTGAGTAAAGGAAATGGCACAGGGCTGGGGTGCTCACAGCTCACAAAGACATGAAAGTCAACATCAACTGCAGTGTTGGGCAACAACAGCAGTGATGAAAAGTTTAAAATGCATAGCCACAGGAAAAGGCTAAACAAACCAGGGGGAATTTCCATAGAAAAGACAGGAATAACAGGAAAAGCTAGTAACAATCTTAGTTACAGGGGGAAATATTGAACAGACGGTTAGCTCTTGTCTCTCATTTCTAGAGGACTATTAGAAGAAATAGCAAGTTTTTAATTGGTATTATCAGATTAATTTTTTGAAAAACACTCCTTTCTACATTTAAGATTGCAAATTCCACTGCTTCTAGGGGCTAAGCAAATAATTAAGTAAGGCAAGAGGAGGGTAAAAGAATAGGGCATGGCATGGTCTTCGGTGAACTGGAGAACCCAGACCCCATTAATGAATGACACAACACTTCCTTGGCTTCAGCCAAGAGTTAAGATACTGGAATGTAGGCCCCATATTGCCACATCTTATTGTTCAAGAATGTTCATAAGTCCAAATTCTTTTTTCCCCCAAATTTTCCAATTTTTAAAACTCTGAGCTAAACAAACCTTATCGTCTTGGCCTGTCAGTTTACTACATCTGGATTATTCTCAAGGCCTTCCCCTGTATGTTGCCAGCCTCTCTTTCTAACCTGCATGACCTTCCTTCTCAGCATGGGTCTTTGTCTCCTTTTAGCCACATCTAGCTGTCTTAGTTCAGGCTGCTGTAACAAATTATAGCAGACCAGGTGGCTTCAAAACAAACATTTATTTCTCAAAGTTCTGGAGGTTGGGAAGTCTGAGATCAAGGTGCCAATAGATCTAGTGTCTGGTGAGGGCCTCTTTCTGGTATGTAGATGGCAGTCTCCTCGTTGTGTCCTCATATGGCAGAGAGAGAAGGGTTAACTGTCTTCCTCTTCTTGTAAGAACACTAATCCCACCACAGGGACTCTGCCTTCATGACCTCCTCGCCTGAGCCCAGGAGTTTGAGGTTGCTGTGAGCTAGACTGACGCCACGGCACTCACTCTAGCCTGGGCAACACAGTGAGACTCTGTCTCAAAAAAAAAAAAAAATTTGTTTATTTCTGTTTTATATAGAGAACATTATCTTGGCTATAGTAAGGGCATTTTATGCCTGGAATCAATATTTGGAAACCTCTAATGGAGATTTAAAGAACACGCATTTCCCTGATGTTTCAGTAAGAATTTGCCCATGAACAGAACAGTATTGTTAGGTAGATAGCAAGGGATCCAGGTATCCTAGGGACGAAAGTGGGTGCCTTGTTTTGGTGCTGTCTTGAGTAATTGTCCCACCTGGGAAGAAGGACAAGGGTGGGCCCCAGGACCCCGTCTTGGTGCTGCTCCACCTTAATCCTGTCCTGAGTGACTGCCATACATGGGGGAGGAGGGAACGCCCTGTGAATCTACCAATCAGAACTTAGCAGGCCAACTGCAAAAGAAAGCAGAGGACTCTCTAGCCCACCGGCCAAGCAGCATAAGTACCATGGAGTCTGAAGGTGAGTCAGGACAATCTAAAGCTAATTGTCATGTCATTAGCTTAAACCTACATTGTGGTTCACCTCCCCCCAAATGGGCTTTTGGAGAGGCTCATGGGAGATCCGCATGCACAGTAAGACTCAGGTCATATAACTCCTGACTGTCCATCAAAGTGGCTCCATGATGACAACTGAACCATGCGGAGGTCCCTATCTGGACACTATAAAACAGGACCGAGACCATAACCAACGTCTCTTTCGCTACGACAAGAGATCTGGTCAATATCTGTGGCACATGTATCTTGCTCTATAAATCTATATCTTGCTCTTGTTCTCTAATCCTATCTTGCTCCCCCTCAATAAATTTCACCTCATGCTTGCCTTGCTTTGGTATGTCTGGTCATTCTTCTGCCAATGGGGTACCAAGAGCTGAGAGCACAGAACAAGATTGCCAAACCCAACATATTTGGTGCCGTGACTCAGATGTTTCTGTCTAGGTAAGCCAGCTTGCCTTTTTCCATGAAAACATTCTTGCTTCAGATCTTCCTGACTCCCAGCCAGCACTGGAGGGAGGCTGGAGCTTGCCTTCGCTTTTCCACCCTTGCCATTTCTCAGACTGCAGAATTGAGTTCTCAGCTAAGCCCAGATGTGTGATACGGAGTTTGGGAATGTGTCCCTTGTGGTAGGGGAGAAGTCTTTCATTTTGTTTCACTTTAGGGAGGAGGGCTCTGTTCTGTAACTTTTGCATTTCCAGGCACCACGTTGGTTTTTGGCAACGTACTTTTCTTTCCAATCTGATGGGTGCTTGCAGCCCCTTCTCGCGTTAAGGCTAAACATGCTCCCTTCCCTGGTTTTGTCAACACTAAGCCAGCTGGTGCCCGGCTCACTCGCCTGGAGTGAACTTGTACACCTGGGAATAAGGAAAGCGGGCTTTATTCAGTGCCTTTCAGGACCAGAGCCTTTATACAGCCCATGGACACCCTGGACATGAACAGGTCTGGGCTACCTTAAGACATCACTTCCGTGTCTATCCCCGCCATGTCTCTCCCACATGGAGCACAGTTAAATATTTACACTCCTCGTTTCATTGGGCCCTTCTCCTTCACCCTCACACTGCTTCTTTCACTCCATCCCAAGAAGTGCCTTCCTTATCGTGGCTGGCTACCCAACCTCTGATGTTTTTACAAATGAATCTGTTCATTATACCAACTGCTATCCTTGTCCTGGTGCTTCAAAATGAGAGGCTCTTAGGTTTGAGGAGTCATGCACAGCCCTTCTGCCTAAGAATCAGAAAAGAGACATCTGGACCAGTACTTCGGCCACATGGCCTGGGTTGTTACATGGGGACCCCCAGCTCTAACAGACCCCAGCAGATCCCCTTTCCCTCCTTGTTCCTCAGTTACATGGCCCAGGTTATTACCTGGGGTCAACCAGCTCTAACAGACCTCAGCTGGCAAAGTGTTTCCTTCCCCCACCCCTTTTTATTTCCCTCCTTACTTTCTAGATGAGTGCACAGAAATCAAAAGCCCTTTAACATCCCTTTGGGGTACATTCTCTCACACAAGGACAAGTTTGATCCAGACACCCTGAAGAAGAAACGTTTAATCTTCTGCACGACCGCCTGGCCACAGTACAAGCTGGACAGCAGAGAACAGTGGCCACCACATGGAACTCTAAATCACTCCACCATCTTACAATTGGACTTCTTTTGCAAAAGAGGAGAAAAATGGGCTGAAATATCGTATGTATAGACTTTGTTTTATTTGCAGAAAAATCCTCAGTGGTGCAAGGGGTGTTCAGAGTCAAGTAAGACCATGGTGTCAAAGATCCTTCACAGTTTCCCACCTATTCTAAGCTGCCCCAATCCCAGGGAGGCCTAAACGTGACCCCACAAAGGGGTAGGTGGTGCCGTCTGTACCTCCAACAGGGGGAAATGGGAATCGGTTCCTACCCTTGGTGGAAGCAGCCGGGGAGTTTGGACCAATCCTGGTTCCACGACCCCTTTAGTTTAGCAGAGTTGAAACAAATAAAACAGGATCTGGGAAGCTACACTGATCCCCTGATAAGTATGTAGAGACAGTCCAGCATTTGTGTCTAGCCTATGACTTGGCTTGGAAAGATGTACACGTTATTCTAAGCCAGACTTCAAATGATTTTGAGAAATCCAGAGTGTTAATGAAGGCACAACAATTTGCCACCAGATTATACCTTTCAGATCCTAGATATCCAGTGGGTGAAACAACAGTGCCCATGACTGACCCAGAGTGGGTCTAAGAGAAGTGGGAGAGAGAACACTTAGTGCAAACTTAAGGAATCAATGAGGTGGTGGTGACTTTGCACCCCACCCTTGTATGTCATGGGGCAACATTCCCCCAGAGACCACTCATTACAGCATGTTGGACCTAAAGGATGCTTTCTTTTGCATTCCTCTCCACCCTGACTGCCAAAGTTTATTTGCTTTTGAATGCATGCCCCTCCCTACATGGCACACCCCACCAATTAACATGTTTCCACAAGGGTTCCGGGACAGCCCTCATCTTTTTGGCCAGGTCTTGGGAAAAGATCTGGACAACCTCTGACTCCACTGGGGTGTGGTGCTTCAGTATGTCAGTTACCTACTGATCTGCTCCCTGAGTCCTGCAATTCCTGGCTGATAGGGAGTATGGGGTGTCCCATCCCAAAGCCCAGCTGGCTCAACCTAAGGTAACCTACCTGGGGTTGTTCTTAACCCAGGCAAACGAGAGCTGTCCCTAGAGCACATCCAGGCCATAGTTCACCCACCTAAATCCCCCACTCAGCCCCTTCTGTGCTCTCTTCTTAGGCTTACAAGGTTTTGCCGAATTTGGATCTCCATCCAAAAAGTTACACTTGACTAAATTTCTCCAGCCTCCAATGCTTCAGACTACCCTTGCTTCTCTTACGAGCCATTGTTTTTGGGGACATCCACAACAGGACATTAATCCCCTGGTGGGCCTGACTAAGGAAACATCCTGCCCCACCCTTGAGCGCACAACCGAGGCAGCAACACACTTCAGCCAGGGGCTAGGCTCCCTGATCCTGGAAAACATCAATTCCTCATTTGCTCACCCCTTCATCGATCCCTTACTCACAGCCACTTTAGCAGCCCAGGGAGCTGAATGGCACGGCACCAAATTCCGGGGAAGAGGACCTCATGCCACTGGTGAATCAGCTCCTGTCCTATTAGCCAAAATTGAGTTCACCGCCCAACTTTGTCCAGAGCAGGGTATATACTGGGTGTGCGGCACCTGAGCATACTGGGTGCTACCCGCTTACTGGAGAGGCCGCTGCTCCCTGGGCCTAGTGTATCCAGATATTCAAATTGCCCAGGATTCAGCCATCTTGCATTCCCGTTGGGTGGCCGGGGCCGCCTACACACTCAGGCACTTCCCTTAATTCCCCTTTTTGCCTTTATGGGAACAGCGGCTGCTGCTGGAGTAGTTACAGGAGGCACATGCCTGGCCTACGACAGTCCAGAGGTAGCTCAAGGCTGGGTAAAAAACCAGCTGTTCGCTCGCCCTCTTGCAGGAACAGCTGGATTCACAGTGGCGGTCACCTTACAAAACAGGTGGGCCCTCAATCTTCTCACTGCAGCAGAAGGGGACACCTGCTTGTTCTTAAAAGAACAGTGCTGCTTCTATGTTAACACGTCGGAACAGGTTCAGGACAACATCAATGCCATCCTAGAGTCCGCCTCCAATCTCCAGACACAAAGTGAGAATTCTAGGCCCTGGGGGATGTCCTAGGTAATTCCCTTGATCACTCCATTACTCTGCATTCTGGGAATTCTTGTATTGGGACCCATCCTCATAAATTTTCTAACTAAATGTATTTCATCTCTTTTAGAGGCCATCAAGCTACAAATGGTCCTACATTTTTTGCCAGCCCTAGTGCCTACCTCTTCCTAACACCTACAACTACAACAATTTACCAAAGTCCCCTGAAGAGACCCCCAGAGAACCGGCAAGAGGTCACCCTGATAGAGATCATCACCCCCACTCAGCAGGAAGCAGTCAGATGAGTGATGCCCCTACCCAGTGATTTGGACCCCTGGAATAGAGAGTGGGGACACGTTAGGTAGACAGCCAGGGATCTCCAGGCCCTCCTGGGGATAAGGCAGGTGACTGCCACACCTGGGGGAGGAAGGAATGTCCTGCGAATCTGCCAATCAGAACTTAGCAGGCCAACTGCAAAAGAATGCAGAGGATTCTCTCTAGCCCACAGGCCAAGCAGCACAGGTACAATAGAGTCTGGAAGGTGACCTAGAATAACCTTAGTCCAATTATCATGTCATTAGCTTAAATCTACATTGAGGTTCACCCCCCAAATTGGCTTTCAAAGAGGCTCATGGGAGATCTGCATGTGCAATTCGCATGTGCAGTAAGACTCAGGACATATAGCTCCCAACTGTCCATCAAAGTGGTTCCATGATGACATCTGAACCATGGGGAGGGACCAATCCACACACTATAAAACAAGACCCGGACCATATCCAAGGCCTTTTTTATTACTACAAGAGGCCCATTTGCCATTCTGTGGCAAACGTATCTTGCTCTTGCTCTGTAAACCTATCTTTCTCTTCTCGATAAACCATGTTTGGTGCTTACCCTGCTTTTGGTGTGTCTGGTCATTCTTCGGCCAAGAGCACACCAAGAACCCAGAGTAGACGAGATTACCAACCCTGAACCCGGCAGTATGACAAAGAAAACGTTTGGATTTCCTTCATTCCTGTAATTAGAGTTTATCTAAAACAGTGGTTCTCAAATGAGGGGGTGGAGAGGGAACGGCTTGCTCCTCAGAGGATATTTGGCAATGTGTGGAGACATTTTTAAATGTCACAACCGGGGGATGTTACTGGCATCCAGTGCGTAGAGGCCAGTGACTCTGTAAATATCCTACCATGGAAAAAACAGCCCCCTGAAAAAGAATTATCTGGCCCAAAATGTCATTACTGCTGAAACGAAAAACCTGACGTAAGACTCAATGCCTGAGGTGATCACCGTTCCTCAGCTCCCTCCCACCCCGGAGCTCTCTGCGAAGCCAAACTAACTAGACTGAGCAGAGAGCAGGTCACTGAGAGGGGTACAGTCGGCCAAGGTCGTGGTGGTTTGGGGAATCAGAGAGCCAGCTGTGGAAGAATACTCAGCTCACAGACTTTCAGGAGTGCTGAACTGGAGGCCTTTCATTTTTATCACATGAAGGTGTTGCTGTCAATGTGTGTCTAAATACAGTTTATTCTCTTCTTGAATAATTTCTATTTCCCCACTCAATTAAACATGGAAACTAATGTGAGTAACCTCTTTGGAGGCTATTGAATACCATCAGTTTTGAGTACAAGCTAATAGTTATGCTAATGGAGACCTACTTAAAGGGACTAGAAACCTTTGTAAATGTAAATTCATTCTCATAGTTTCCCAAAGAGACAACAGCTTTTATAAGAAGGTCAAATATCTCTCTTATACTCACACATCTAGGCTGCGAATAAATGTGGTTATAGCACTGGTTTCCTCTCTCGGAAATTTCCTACATCAGCAGCTTGGTTATTTTCTTTTTCTTTAGCTGACTATAATCTAGTTGAATACGAATTTTTTTCTTTTACTTTCTTTTTTGACTTCCTTCCCTCCCTCAATTCTTCCTTCCCACTTTCTTTCCTTCCTTCCTTTCTTTGTTACTTCCTTCCATACTTTATCCCTTCATATCTTTCCAATTATAGGAACAAGAAGAAAAGTTCTGTCATATTTGGGGTCCAGTCCTCTATTTCTACCTGAGCTGTAGAGAAAGAAAATGATCTACTTTTATAGCATCATGCTGCCATCTTGTGGCCAGTTGAGATATCCAGGTAGTCAAAGACACAGAATTCAGAATTATTTAACTACCTGAAAACGCAGAGCCTTGCAATTGGGGTCCCAGTTAACCAAATGTCAGTGCTATTTCACATCATAATTTAAGTCCCAGAGCCTGAAGCTACACGTCTCCTTCCCCCAAAGCCTGTGATTTCTCCCAGGAAGGAGTATAAAAAAATCTGAGTACAGAACAGATCTTTTACGTAGGCCTATGGCATGTTTGAAGTCCTTAGAAAGAACTTCTGAGGTCTTGAGTGTTCAGAATTATTCTTGCTTACGTCACCCCAATAGATTCAAGATCTACTGTATTAACCTAAGGAAACTGTTCAGTTAAACCATGATGTTGATGTTAACTTAGGTGACACACCAAAAGGAAAACACTTTGGGAAAGACAGAAAACAACACAAAAGGGTTATAGGGATATTTTTAGAGATCGAAATTGTATTTGCTCAATGAAACAATATAAATGTCTATTCCCTTCTTGTAGCAGGGGAGTGTCCTCCCAAAATACAAAGTCGATATTTAATGAAAGTTCTCAATCGTCTGGGTCCCTCAGCTGATGCCAGAGCTCTAACCCAGCAGGTCCAAAATGGGATTCAGGCATCCATTTCCTCATTTCCAGACCCCACACAGCACCACACATATGCACGTGCACACATGTGTGCGCACACGCTGTGTCAGAAAATGGCGCTACCACTACCCGGCTCCTCAAAGCAAAACCCAGTGAGGCCTGCCTGAAAGCCCGCTCCTTTCATCCTGCAGCCTGTCACTAAGTCCCTTTGTGTTTGCCTGTCATCACTCCTCCATCCTGTCCCCTTCATCCCAGCCACCATCACCACCGATCCAGGTTAATAATGCAACCTCCCTTTGCACCCACGTGCACACCCACCGTGTGGTCTCTACACTGCAGCAAGAATATCCCTTTAAAATGCAGGCCCAGGCTGGGCGCGGTGGCTCATGCCTGTACTCCTAGCACTCTGGGAGGTCGAGGCAGGCACATCGTTTGAGCTCATGAGTTCGAGACCAACCTGAGCAAGAGCAAGACCCCATCTCTACTAAAAATAGAAAGAAATTAATTGGCCAACTAAAAATATATAGAAAAAATTAGCCAGGCATGGTGGTGCATGCCTGTAGTCCCAGCTACTTCGGAGGCTGAGGCAGGAGGATCGCTTGAGCCCAGGCGTTTGAGGTTGCTGTGAGCTAGGCTGACGCCACGGCACTCTAGCCCAGGCAACAGAGGGAGACTCTGTCTCAAAAAAAAGAAATGAAGGATGTGTGGAAAGTGAGCTTCTACTGCCCATACTTCTTTCTACTCCTTTCCACCATTTTACCCATTCCTATCACATCTGTGAGGGCCAGACCATCTTCCCTGATCCCTCCAGGAATCATTAACCCATCTCAAAGCATAATGTAACATCTGCAGATTTTAAAATCCTTACGGGCAAAACCAAGCCACAGTCTTTCCCCACAAGGCTTAATAAGGTACCTGATTGA
>CAUYRT010104313.1:0-35920 GCA_963574885.1 Lepilemur ruficaudatus | reverse complement strand
TCTAGCTCGGGCAACAGAGTGAGACTTTGTCTCAAAAAAAAAAAAAAAAATGAGAGCTACCTAGAAGGTGCTATTATGAGGTTGCTATGACATAATAAATGTGAGGGGGGAGGATGTGATTCTTATTCTGTAAGCCCAACTCCCCTTTCCCCCAGGGGGCTCAGCGGAGGCTGGGTGCACAGTAGGTGCTCAGAAATAGGAACCAACTAGCCCAGTGGGCAGAGCACCTCCCCCTACGCCCCACCCTAGGCTGGCCCTGTTCTGAGCGTTCACAGTGATAGTATTACTATAATTACTGTTAAAGCCATCATCACTAGCAACATTAAGGAATGGGTTAGTGGGTGCATGTCTGAGGAATACTCCATATTCTTATACCCTGAGTCTGAGCCCCAACCCCTGGGGTGTGGGACAGGAGGCCCTAGCAGCCCCTGGGCAGTTCCATGGGCCTTGAGAGTCCATATTATTTCTTCTCTTTTTTAGATTATTTTTAGAGACAGGGTCTTACTCTAGGCTGGAGTGCAGTAGCATCATCATAGCTCACTGTAACCTTGAGTTTCTGGCCTCAAGCGGTCCTCCCTCTTCAGCCTCCTGAGTAGCTGGGATTATGGGCATGTGCCACCACACTTGGCTAGTTTTTTCTTTTTTTTCATAGAGACAGAGTCTTGTTATGTTGCCCAGGCTGGTCTCAACTCCTGGCCTCAAGCGATCCCCCTGTCTCGGCCTCCCAAAGTGCTGGGATTACAGGTATGAGCCACCGTGCCTGGCCCCCACCTTCCTCTTGAGCCTTTTCCCGATATGGTAGTCCGTCAGGTCCTCAGCCGCACACTTACCAGCATGGACAACGTTGGCACGTGCCAGGTGAAACAGACCCCAGCAATGTTGGCCCCAGTTCCCACAACCCAAGTCCACATGGCCAGCACCCGGGACACCTGGAAAAGCACTGGGCTTTGGGGATAAGAGGACCTGAGTTAGGAACAGATAAGCAAAATGTCTATATCCAATGGAGGAATGCTTTATTTATACACAGGAATAAAGTGCTGGTGTATGCTACAGTACAGACAAACCTCCTGCACATACATTAAGTGAAAGAAGCCAGACACAGAAGGACCAGTATTGTATGATCCCATTTATATGAAACATCCACAGGAAGCAAATACATGGAGACAGAAAGTGGATTAGTGGTTGCCTGGGGCTGGAGAGGATGTGGGGGAATGGGGAGTGACTGCCAATGGGAACAGTCACTGAACCCAGACTCCTCGGGGTGGATCCGCCACTGACCAGCCGTGTGGCCTCGGACCAGTCACACTTCACCTCTCTGTGCCTCTGTCCTCACTGGAGGACAATACAAGGGCCTACTAGGCAGGGTTATGGGAGGGTTAACTGAGACCATCTGAGTGCTCAGAACAGCGGCTGGCACATGGTAAGTTCGATGGAAGCTCTGCATTATAGCCGTCATGTCATGATCATTATGTGTATCGACTGGGCCCTGCTGGGGTGACACAGGCACTGTGACCACCTGTGGACGGTAAGTAAAATGCTAACTCTTTACTGTGCTGGTCCTGGCTCTAGTCCCCCTCCACCCACATCTTGGATGATCGCTGGTCACTCCTTTCCCTCCAGCCACACGGGCCTGCCCACTGCAGACACACCAGGCCAGGCTCCCGGGGACCCTGCCTCCCTGGATTCTCTGCCGCCGGCCTCCCCACCTTCCTGGCCAAAGGAGGGAGCCCTTTAGTGGAGCTCTGGCCACATCCCCCTCCTGCTCACGACTGTGTCATAGCTCCTGGGATCCCTGGATAAGGTGCCAAGTCCACTCTGTGGCTTCAAGGTCCCTCAGAACACAGCCCTGTCCCCCACCCAGCCCCAACCCTCTGCCATCCCTCCTGGAGCCAACCCCACCCCAATGAAGACGACCTGCTCCACCCACCACACTGAACTGCCGGCAGCTTCCCCCACACACCTCACCAAGTAGAGACAGGCCCTGCCACTTTGGAGTCCTGTGACGTAGGTCCACGACACTTACTTCTCCATGCCTCAGTTTCCCCATCTGCAAAGTGGAGGTAATAACAGAATCTACCCAGTGAAGCTGCAGGTAAGGCTTACCGAGCCAAAGCGTGCAAAGCAGCCAACGCGATGCAGTCGCTCAGCACACGTGAGCTGCCTCCATCACCCCAGGGTGGCGTCCACCTCTCAAGGTTCTGAAGGAGAACGACGAGAATTGGTACCAGGAGGGCTGGGTCTCCCCACGTGCAGGGTGGGAAGCAGCTGGACTCAGGGGAGGGGTGGGCAGGCAGATAGCTCCCACCTGAAGTCTGGGTTCTCGTGCACGTGCCTGATGCGGAGTCCACAGGATCGAGGGGTCTAGGTGGGCCTCGGGCACGTGCAGGATGGGCAGTGGGGGTGCTGCCCCTTGCAGCCAGCTGAGCAGCCACCCAGCTGGTACAGACATGTGAGCAGCTGTGTGACGTGGCCGGGATCTGTGCTGACAAGGGAAGAGCTGGCACTGGGGGCATGACGCCCATGGGAGGGGCAGGACCTGCTGGGCCTGGGAGGATGCGGCCCCCACCTCAGCTCACACAGACCTCTGGACAGTTCACCCGCGTGGTCCAGCCACACAGCAGACTGGAACGTCCCTGAGGAGCAGTAACATTAACATGATTTACTGCCACGGACAGATGTTTCCTCACGTTTTTGAGTTTAAAAAAAATGGTAAATTCCAAAACAGAATGTGCTACAACCTGGATGACTCTTGAGGGCGTTATGCTGAGTGAAAAAAGTCAGACACAAAAGGACAAACATTATGATTCCTTTCCTGTGAAATGTCCAGAGCAAATAAATCCGGAAGACAGAAAGGGACTGCCAGGGAGTGGGGGAGGAGGGGAGCAGGGAGTGACCGCTGATGGGTGCAGGGTTTCCTTTGGGGTGATGAGTACATTCCAGAACTAGACAGAAGTGATGGTTCCAGAACATTGTCAGTGTCCTGAATGCCACTGAAGTGTTGTGCCCTTTTCAATGAACATTTTTATGATATGTGAATTTTACCTCAATTAAAAAAAAATAAACAAAAGCCCAGAATATACACTGTAATTCCAGTTCTATAACACAGAGACATACACAGAGAAAAGACACACAAGTCAGGAGAAGTGGGATCACGGATAACTTTTATATTCTTTTTTGCTTACATACATTTCCTAAATTTTCCACAATGAACATGTACTTTTTCATAATGAAGGGGAAAAGCCAATAACCGTTTTGTAAGGTTTTTTTTTCTGTTGTTGTTTTTTGAGACAGGGTCTCACTCTGTCACCTAGGCTGCAGTGCAGCGGCACAATCATAGCTCACTGCAACCTTGAGCTCCTGGGCTCAAGTGATCCTCCTGCTTCAGCCTCCTGAGTCGCTGGGACTACAAGTGCGAGCTACCACACCCGGCTAATTTTTAAAATTTTTTGTAGAGACGGGGTCTCGCTGTGCTGCCCAGGCTGGTCTTGAACTCTGAGGCTCAAGCGTTCCTCCCACCTCAGTGTCCCAAAGTGCTGGGATTACAGGTATGAGCCACCTTGCAAGGTTTATAGAGCATGTACTGTGTGCCCAGCTCCATATGCATAAAAGCAATGTCTGATATTGGGACAGCCTTCGACAGTCACGGAATTCCTCCGTAGCAGTCACAGAAGACCTTGAGAAAACCATCAGGAGGCCAGTGGGACAGAGGTGAGTGTCCCCGGTGAGAAAATTAAGGTTCCAACAGGCCAGGCCAGGTGCAGTGGCTCATGCCTGTAATCCCAACACTTTTGGAGGCCGAGGTGGGAGGATCGCTTGAGCCCAGGAGTTGGAGGTTACACTGAGCTATGATCACACTACTGTACTCCAGCCTGGATGACAGAAGCAGACTTCACCTGAAAAGAAAAAAAAAAAATCTGGTGTGTGCATGCATGTACAATGCTCAGCACAGGACTCACAAAGAGACCTGCTCAGTAGACGGTGGCCCTCGAACTGGCCATGTTAGAACCTATGGCAGCTAGAAACATCCCGGGCAGCTGAGCTCCACAAAGCCTGCCTGACTGCGCTGATAATACTCACAGCCACAGTGACAAGAGCCAGCCAGGCCTTGTGCTAGGCACCCTCCCCAGGGTCTGCATACCGGGTGTGCAGGGGTCTAGGTCCCCAGAGCGCCTCTGCCCCTGCTCCCCATCCACTCCACATTCGAAGCCTGCCTCTTAGAGGGCCTCCCTGAGCCTGCAGCACCAGGCCCGTCACAGGCACTGCAGCTGGAGTCCTCCCCAGGCGCTGCACCCAGATATGTCTCCGTAACCTTCCCGAGCTCCCAGCAGCGGCTGTAGGCCTTCTCCTGGCAGGAGCTGCAGAGGCTCAGCCTGGTGGCTTGGGCAGGACTCCCTCGCCCTCCTTCCAGCTCTGCAGGATGTGGCTTCTCCCCAAGGCCAGGGCAGGATGCCCAGGGCCAGGCGACTACAGCATTCATGTCCTCGTCCCTCAAGGCCACCCTTAGGGGCTGGGCCCCCCTACTCACCTCCCGAGTCCCTTCCCCTCTTGGCCTCGCTTTCCCCAACTGAAAAACAAGGGACTTGGATCTGAATCTTTCCTAAGATGCTGACGAGTCATAGTCGCTATCCCTACAAACTGTCCACACACGACGCACAATTTTGCACAAAGCCTGACCAGGCACTTTCCTCACCAGATCTGTCATGAATCTGCCAGGTTAAGAATTTCCGCATTTCAGGAGCTACTGTTATTTGCAAAAAGCAAGTTGTAAAACAGAATGCAGAGTGTAACCTTTTAACAACATAATGTTAACATCTACCTGAAAATGCATAGAAAAATCTGGAAGACTTGGTTCCAGAGCATATCGCTAGAGGGTCGGCTTTCAAGGGCTTTCCCTGCATACCTCAGACATTTTTATAACTGAGTATTTTTTTCTTTAGTGTGTGTGAGTTGCTGTTAAGGATTTTTCCACCTACTGAAAATATAATCCTATAATATTATCACCAACTATCTCAAATTCTCCAAACCACTGATCCTTTTATTAAGCAAATTGAGTCAACCAGTGACCCCGAATGGCAGTAAGGACTCAGGCTTCTGTGGATTAATAGGATGGATTAATCGGATCAGGGTTCTGACACTCACCACTGGCTTCCTCTGGGCGAGGTAACTAACCTCTCCAGACTTCCGTCTACCCTCCAAAATGGGGTTAGTTCTTAGCCCTTAAAGAGTTTCTTACTCTGGCAACAAGAAAAAAAAAAGTTTTCTTTTTTAAAGAAAAGACTTGAGGCTCGAAAGGACCCTGCTGGGTCCCCAGTGGAGGTGGTGGCTCTTGAAACTGCATCCACGTGCTCAGGTCAACTTCTTTCCAGCTGGTGGGTCTCCAGGTGGATCCCCGAAAGTGCCCCCAGGGCTGGGAGCCCAGAGGACAAATGTGGCTAACAGAATCCAGCCTGGGCTCTATGTCTGGCAGCAGTTCAGCGATGGGGATATAAAAATCCCAGACATCACCTCATCGCTGTCTCATCAAAAACGGAGACTTTCTTCCCGCACATCTCTGCAGAGGACAAATTCCTGCTCGCGTGTTGCTGGGGAGGGAGCAGGAAGAGCAGAGGAGGGAATCTGCAGGCTCTCCACCCTCAGGGGTCAGAGGGCAGTTCAGGTCATCATAGCAGCCCTAGGACTGGCCTCTTAGTAACCATGACAACCCTGGCTCCCAGGCGCTGTGTGGGCATCTGCTAAGCAGACCCCTCCACGCCTTCCCTCAGCCCTGCAAGGGAAGTATGAGCTTCCCCAGTCTGAGCACAGGCCCTGCCTGCCTCAGAAAGAAAACGAAAATCAACAAACCACCGCCCTCCAAAAGCTACAAGAACATGCTTCCCGCAGTCCCAGACGCCCAGTGCGCTCTTTCTCGGGGCTCACCTTGCCCCACTGGTCCCCCTGGCCCTGCCTGCTCGGTCTACCCAGCTGAGGGTCCTCATGGCTTCTCTTCCTCTGATCCCTGCCTTTGAGGACCGGGTGGTCCCCTCACGCTTTGCCAACTGCTGGTCAGAACACTGGAGACCCTGGGGGCTTCTCAGGACTCCTTGACAGGGCTCCCCAAGGCCGATGCCCACAGCACAATGAGACACAGACGGGCTTCACAGATGCCCCCACTGGCTGGGTGGGGCTCATGCCTATAATCCTAGCACTCCGGGAGGCCGAGGCAGGAGGATCACTCAAGGCCAGGAGTCTGAGACCAGACCAAGCAAGAGCGAGACGCCATCTCTACTAAAAAAAAAAAAAAAAAAAAAAAAGAAAGAAATTACTTGGACAACTAAAAATATATATAAAAACTTAGCTGGGCATGGTGGCGCATGCCAGTAGTCCCACCTACTTGGGAGGCTGAGGCAGGAGGATCACTTGAGCTCAGGAGTTTGAGGTTGCTGTGAGCTAGGCTGACGCCATGGCATGCCAGCCTGGGCAACAGAGCAAGACTCTTTCTCAAAAAAAAAAAACAAAAAACAGACTCCCCCACCGCCACCCCACCTACCGCCAAGATGGTAGCCCCGAGGGAGCAAAAGCCTTTGGCGTTTGAGAAGAAGCTATGAACCCAGATTTTTATACTAAATTGCCCAGGCGTTTAATGCTGACAACTGTATCTGTCACTTGCTGTGTGATTTTAGACACACTTGCCACTCTCCCTCCGCTCTGCTTGGCATCCAGGCTGACAACCGCAAAGGATGTCTCCCAGCGCCTCTGCCAGCGGGCTCTGTGAGGTCCCGCCAGTGGGAGGCATTTCAAGGAGGCCGGTGGGTGGGAAGAGGCCAGGGTGCTTCCCCCTCCCAGTTTTGCTTTTCAAAACCGCCCCAGTAAGCCCCCGCAAGTGGGCTCTGCTTCTCTGATGGGGCAACTCATTCAAATCCTTTTTTCACAGTTTAAAAAATCGTGTAAAATATATATAACAGAAGATTTACCATTTTACCATTTTTAAGGGTACGGTTCAGTGGCATTAATTAATTACATTTAAAGGGTTGGGCAACTATGACTACTATTTCCAAATCAAATCTTTCTAACGCCCTTTGGGGGCCTAACCCAGCTGGTCTGTGGGCCACAGCAGCCTGTGCGCTGCCTGCTTGCGACCTCTGCTTTGCAGATGCAAAGCCCCTCTCCTGCACTCCCTCCCCTTGGCACCCCAAATCCCGTGAGGTCAATGGGAGAGAGACGATCACCCCATTTCAGAGGGAACTGGGCTCAGACAGGCCCAGGGCTCCTAAGTTAGCAACAGGTGAACCAACAGGCCTGCCTCCCAGCCTGTCCGCCCTCCTCCCCACCACCCTGCCCCCCAGAAGGGAAACTTGGTCATGTGGCTACCCCACAGAACATCACCCTGGGGAATGGCGTGGCGGTGAAAGTCCTGGATCTCTACTGTCTGCATTCCCAAGGATGCCACACCAAATAAGAGTGCCCAGTGGTGTGAGGGTGGGAAGACGGAGGCCTCTGGTGGCCCCACATCTCTGCCAGGGCATAGTGGGCACTCTGTCCCAATCCCTGGGCAGCCCTGGGGGAGATGGGGCATCTCACAGGCCTGGGTTTAAACCTGGCTCTGAATAATGCACACCATGTTTGTCTGGAGACACACAAACCTGTTCAGAAGGACACTACCTATCCTTTGGGGCTTTGGACTTTTGATCCATTAATCATTAAAATTTTTTAGCCAGACATGATGGTGTATGCCTGTAGTCCCAGCTACTCTGGAGGCTGAGGCAGGAGGATCCCTTGAGCCCAGAAGTTCAAGGCTAGCCTGGGCAACATAGCAAGACCCCATCTCTAAATTTAAAAAAATAAAATAAATTTTAAACCCTGGTTTGCTAAATCATCGCTGTGTAACCTTGAGCAAGTCACATAACCTCTCTGAGCCTCTATTTCCCCAGCTATACTATAGAGTGAATCCCAGTACTTACTTCATAGTATAAAGTGCTTAGCATGGTGCCTGCCGCTCAGTAAGAGGTCCTAAATAGACTGCTATTATTATTATTATCAGTGGCCATTCACCCGACAGACCCCAGGCAAGGGCCATGACTACTGTCCTCTCCCACCTTCTAGGATCTTGTCTTTAAGACGAAGGCCATTCCAGCAAATACCAGCTCTGTCACCACTAGCTCTGTGACTTAGGAAGATCATGTCACCTCTCTGTGCCTCAGTTTCCTCCTCTATGAAACAGATACTGGAACAGCATGCCCACTATTCGCAAGGTTATTGACTATTAAGATTTAGTCATTCAACATTTCCCAGTGATCTCCTCTGTACCACAAATGGTGCCAGGCAAGTGGGTGCCCAGGTGAGGACGAGGGGCTCACGGTCTAGCAGGGGATGCAGACGCATTAACAGATGTCTGCGACAAGAGGGATGAGGCAAGACGGGGGAAACAAAACTGAGAGGGGCCAGGGGACGGGCCTAACCCAGCCTGGGACAGGGAGGACATCAAGGAAGGCTTCCTCGAGGAGGTGGTGCCACAGCTGAGTCTTAAAGGCTGACAAGATGTATGACCCCAGCAAGTCACTTAACCTCTCTGTGCCAAATGAGACAAACAGTGCTCATCCTGTAGTGCTGCTGTGAGGATAAAAGCAAGTTCATGTTGATACACGTGAGGTGCTCAGAGCTGTCCTCTGCAGGCCCAGGTGCATGGTGGCCGTCAAGAAGAGGCTGAGTAAATCGCAGATCCCCAGGAGGCACAGTGATGACCACCACCCCACCCCAATGCCATGGCCACAAAACGCCCATCCGCCAAGAGTCCATCCGCCATCTTCCCACTGTCTGCAGGGGTCTAGACTTGACAGCCCCTGGGAACCAGGCTCGAGGATGCTGAGCTGGACCTCGAGGGAAAAGGAGACCCGTATTTATTGTCACTTGCCGGAGCTGTGCTCAGCACAGGGATCTGCCTCCGATAACTCAGGTCTGACTGTCCCTATTCTATGGATGAGGAGACTGAGGCTCAGGGAGGCGAGGGACTGGCCTGGGGAAGGGGGGAGTCCTGTCTGAGGCTTTGGGACTCCAAAGCTGGACCTATCCCCACCCCATCACCCACCCCGTCCTAGTTCTCTCTTGCCTGTCCAGCCTGGATGCTGAATCGCCATCAGACACATAGGAGGCTCAGTTCCAAGGCAAAAGACTCGTGTGTGTGCGTGTGCACATGCACACGTACGAAGGGACATCAGAAGCACGGATAACAGCAATGATACCTTCAAAATCATTTGCATTGTACAAATGGGGAAACTGAGGCCCAGAGAGGCTGCATAAGCCACTGTAGGCTGCCCAGCCCGTCCATGGCAGGGCTGGATGGAACCCTGTCCTTCTTCTCAATGCACAACCTGCCCTGATAGCCCAGGTGCCTGGTGGTGGGGGCTGGGGGAGGGGCAGCAGGCTGTGGCCTGAGACAACCTGTCTACAAACAGGGACTCAGAACAAGCCAGAAGGAGTGGTTTGCAGGCAGTTTTGCTGGAGAGACCCCAGAGGGAGCCATAAGCCAGGCACTGCGGCTGCGGGTCTGGAGCAGGGCCTAGCAGCCGACAGGGAGGCACATCCTACCCCCCCACCCCCCCGCCCCGTGCCCTCTGCCCACCACGGTGACGGGGATGCTGCAGTCACTGGAGGCCCTGGCCCGGTCCCTGGCCTGGCTGTAGTTCTGCGGAGGGAGGGATGCGGTAGGAGACACCGAGTCTGCCTCAGCCAGCTCCAGCCGCAGTGAGATCAGACTGCCCAGAAAGCCTGGCTGGCGGGATGGCCTGGTCACCTTTCCCTGCAGCTGGGTGGAAGGAGAGGACAGGAGGGAGGCGTCAGTCCCTGCCTGGTCAGGCTGCAGGTCCAGCAGGCCGTGCCTGCGCCTTCTGTGGTTGGGCCTGGCAGGAGGCCTCGCTGAGAAGCCAAGAGCTCCTTGGGGCCCTTGGGCTGGGTCTGAAAAGGGACATCCAGGCCCTGCCCCGGGGAAGCTGACAGTCCTGGGTGGAGACAAGGAGGCCTAGCCCCGACATAATTCACTGGGTGACGATGTAGCTGAGGTGGGGTGACAAAAGGCTGGTGATCATGATGATCATGAAATTAATGACAACAACAGTGAGAATGCTGGTTCCTCTGTGCTAAGTGCAGACACTAGGAGACAGGCACTATTTATCACCCATTTTACAGATGAGGAAACTGAGGCCCAGAAAGATGCAACGATGGCCTGCACAGCTGGGCACTCCATCTCAGCCCCAGGAGACAGTGCTGTGTCCCTTCTCTGGGACTCTGAGCTCCAGGCAGGTAAAGAAGAGCACAGTTAGTTGTGGTTCTTGTTCTATGCCCTGCAGGGTGTCTTGAACACCACCCACACTCAATACACAACGATGAGTCGATGCGTGAAGGCAGCCCTTCCGGGAGCAGACAGAGGGAACACCCAAGCCCTACCCTTCTCCGTATCTGACCTTGTATCTGTATCTGGCAAAGACCATGGTCTAATCTGAGCATTACAGTGTCCCAAGAGGTGGCCGTGGCCCAGAAAACCACCCCCATTTCACAGACGAGAAAACTGAGGCTCAGAGAGGTTATATATTTTGCTTGGGGCCCCCAGCCAGTTAGTGGCAGCCCAGGCCCCTTCCCCACCTCCCAGAGCCTATCAGCCCTCTCTAGAGGAGGGTTGGACTGGCTGCCAGGAATACCTAACACCAGTGATAGCTAACATTTAGGGAGCATGCAGCATCTCATCTGATTCTCCCAACAACCTCTTGTGTTTTGTTTTGTTTTTGAGACAGTATCTTGCTCCGGTGCCCAGGCTAGAGTGCAGTGGTGTCATCATAGCTCATTGCAACCTCAAACTCCTGGGCTTGAGCAATCCTCTTGCCTCAGCCTCCTGAGTAGCTGGGACTACAGGCACGTATCATCACATCCAGCTAATTTTTGTATTTTTTGTAGAGACAGGGTCTCACTCTTGTTCAGGTTGATCTCAAACTCCTGGCCTCAAGTGATCCTTCAGCCTTGGCCTCCCAAAGTGCTGGGATTACAGACGTGAGCCACTTGGCTCGGCCCCTTTTATTTTGTTGATAACAGTTCATTAAGATAATAATTCATAGAGCATACAATGCAACCATTTAAGGTATACAATTCCATGTTCACGGAGTTGTGCGACCATCACCACAATCTATTTTATTTTATTTTATTTTATTTTTGAGACACAGTCTCACTCTTTTGCCTGAGCTGGAGTGCTGTGGCGTCAGCCTAGCTCACAGCAACCTCAAACTCCTGGGCTCAAGCAATCCTCCTGCCTCAGCCTCCCGAGTAGCTGGGACTATAGGCATGCGCCACCATGCCCGGCTAATTTTTTCTAAATATTTTTAGTTGTCCAATTAATTTCTTTCTATTTTTAGTAGAGACGAGGTCTTGCTTAGGCTGGTTTCGAACTCCTGACCTTGAGCAATCCTCCCGCCTCGGCCTCCCGGAGTGCTAGGATTACAGGCGTGAGCCACCGCGCCCGGCCACCACAATCAATTTTAGAACATCGCATCACCCCAAAAAGAAATGTTGTACTCTTTAGTTATCCTCCCTCAATCCCCTCATCCCCTCAGCTCTAGGTAACCACTAATCTATTTTCTGTCTCTACAGATTTGCCTATTCTGGACATTTCATATAAATGGAGTCACATAATATCCAACAGCCTTTTGAGCGGGGTGCGATGACCATCACCTTTTCCCACATGGAAGTAATGAGGCTTGGACAGCTGAACCCTTACCTAGGGGTCATGGGTGAAACAATAGTTCAAATGGATTCAAACCCAAGCCTTCCTGACCCCAAAGGCCCTGCTCTTTGTCATTAACTCCACCGTTAGAGAGCTTTGGAGCACAAGGACACTTCTCCCCTACTCCACTCCTTCCCTCCCTCCTACCTGAGCCGTGGTGCTCCCACCCCCCCTACCCCCCGCCATTCCTCCATTCCATCACACTCAGAGGTTCTACCAGGAACACTCCGGGACCAGGGAGCCCACCAGTTCTCCCACGGCGCCTGTTCTGGATCCGTCAGGCCTGAGCTACGCCACCTCCTTTGGGAAGCTCTCCCGGATGCTCGCCTTTCTCAGCCCTCCCGCTGCTGTCATGCATGTGCCCACAGATCAGGCGGCCCGCCACCACCCCCCGTGTTGGTGGGAAACTAAGGCCCCCGGGATGTGTCTGGGGTCGCCTGGGGACCAGCGCCAGATCCCTGACTTCCACACCAGAGTTCTTCCACCTGGCCTGTTTCCAGTGGGAACCCCTCTGGCTCCAAGGAAGGGGAAGGAGCACTGTGCCATGAGCCTGGGTGGAGTCCTGCGCAAGGAGAGCCTGAAAGCACAGCGCACACTTGTCATCTCACCTCTAACCCCAAGGATGCAGCGGCCTGTGGTCTACGGCACACCATGCAGCAGTCCTGCACCACTCCTCCACCTCCTCTGTCCTCACGTGGCCGCTGCCCCTCCCCAGGTGCTGCTACCAGCCAGCGATGTGGCTGGAATGCCCGTTAATGCCACCTCGGGCGGGGCGGCCGGCACCAGCAGCCTCAGGGACAGGGGCCGCCTGAGTCCCAGGTCCGGATCCTCCGCTGACCCAGCAGGACCTTGCCTCTCCTCCCTCCCCCTAAAACCACCTTCAGAGGGTGGGCAGACACTCTGGGAAGCTGAGGCGGGAGGATCACTCAAGGTCAGGAGTTCGAAACCAGCCTGAGCAAGAGTGAGACCCCGTCTCTACTATAAATAGAAAGAGATTAATTGGCCAACTAAAAATATATGTAAAAAAATTAGCCAGGCATGGTGGTGCATGCCTGTAGTTCCAGCTACTCAGGAGGTTGAGGCAGGAGAATGGCTTGAGCCCAGGAGTTTGAGGTTGCTGTGAGCTAGGCTGACGCCATGGCACTCTAGCCCAGGCAACAGAGTGAGACTCTGTCTCAAAAAACAAAAAAAAAAAAAGAGGGTGGGTAGAGGCCAAGGCTTAGGAACCCCCCCAGTGACCAGCAAGGTGCAGGCACGAGCAGTGACAGGTGCATTTTCTGAGGGTTTTCTAGGCCAGACATGGCATTAGGTTTTTTTTTTTTGCAAATGTTTTCTCACCGAATCCCAAAGGAGGTTGGTCCTATTGGCACCTCGATTCATACAGGCAGAAACTGAGGCACAGAGAAGAGAGGCCACTTGTCTGAGGAGCCTGACTGTGAAGGGGGTGCGGGCGTCCAGCCTGGGGTCCGTCTGACCTCCGAGGTGGGCTCCGAACCTTACAGGACTGAGCCCCGCCCCCAAGCAGCCACTGCCAAAATGTTCGCTAGAAACTCCTGGAGGACGCGCAGCTCGCCGAAGCTCAGGTTGTCTGTTCGTCTGCAGTCATAAAATCCTCCAGCCAGAAAGCAGCCTGGTGACTGGACTCTCTGGTCTCTACACTTTAGTAACGGGAACACTGAAGCCACAGATGCAGGGGACTTGGCTAAGGCATCCCCAGGTCACAGATGATTAGGAACAAATGTAGTCTTCACACCAGGTCTCCCAACATTATGTCAATACTCCTAAAAATCAAAGAATGCCAGCTCGGTAAGGAATATCCAGGGTCTTCCAGTTTGAGCCTCTCATTTCACAGGAGAAACTGAGGCTCAGAGAAGAGTGGGGTATTCCTAACAGGGACACACAGGCAGACAGGACACACCTTTGAAACCGAAAGTTCCAGTTTTTTACTAACAGTGTGTCCTGAGGCATTTAAAGTGACCTCTCTGAGCTTCAGCTTCGAAATGGAAATAACAAAATCTGCAGTATAGGGTCGCTTTCAAGAGTATCAGTGACGTGTGAAATGCCCTTAGGCCAGCACCCAGCCGTAGTGGGTCCCCAGTACATGACATACATGATTAATACTGTGAGGCCCTTGTCATTTCCCCCTCAGCCATTCTGCCTTCTGCGTCAATGTAGTGGGTAAGACTGGGGACTCCTGCTTTGGCCACTTGTCAGCAGGGTGACCTTAGACTGGTTACTACTCAGCAACTCTGGGCCTCATCAGTGACTTGGGGACGGCAGTAACAGTACCTACCAGACAGGGCTATGGCGAGGGCAAAATAATGCATGTGACCAGCTTCGGGCAAAGCCAGGCACATACTAAGTGCTCAATAAATGCGAGTTACCAGTTACTTCCACAGCCATGTCTCATGTCTGTCACCATCCCAGGCTGCAGGGTGCCTGGTTCACTGGGAAGTGGCTGTCCCCAGCCTCTGGGACTCTCCATCTCAGGAGTGCTAACGCAGCAAGGGAAGGTGCTCCCAGCGCGACCACACCAGCTCACGGGATTCCGCTCCGATTTCTCAGGTGTCTGGCTGGAGTGGGGAATTCTAAACATGCTGGATGAAATCTCCATTTTTGCATTTGTGGAAGTGTCTTGGAAGAGCCTCCATTTTACAGGTACAGAAACTGAGGTCTGGGGGAGGAGCAGGCTTCCGACACAGACGCCAGAACACAGGCCCAGGGCTCGATGCACCAGTACCCTGGCTACTGGCTGTGGCACGGTGCCCCAGGGCAGATCCCCTTCCCCAGCAGCCCATGGCGGGGCGGGGGCGGTGGTAAGAGCGCCGGCCACACCCCGTCCTGAGCCCACACCCTCCGCTGGAGACGACCCCACCCTCAGAAAGCCCCGCTGCCCCAGCTTACTCACGAGCAAGGAGGCGACAACCGTCAAGGTCGCTGCCACCTTTCCGCAGGCCTGGAGATGACACTGACCGGACACTGCGCTGACCAAGGCCGCCTGGGAGGGGCTGGAGGTGGCGCGCCCAGCTTCCCTAAGCCCGGGCCTTTGGAGGAGCGCCCTCGGCAATCTTCGGAGCCCGGAGGAAGCATTCGGCCATTTCCGAAGCGGAAGGGAGTCCCTGCTGCCGTCTGCAGGGGGCGCTGCTGCCGGCGCGATGCTTGGAGGCAGAGAAATGGATTCTGAGGTCCCGGAGCCTCGGTTTCAACCATCATATGTTTGATGACAAATCTTATGAAGTTCCAGTGGGACCTGGACAAGTTTGTGAAAACAACCAGAAGATTCTGATAAATAAGGACGTTACTTAACCTCTCCACGCCTCAGTTTGTTCATCTGTAAATGGGGACAATGGCACCTTTCTTCCCTGTGGATGTGCAAACGTGGAAAAATACATATAAAGAACTCTTTGCGAGCACCCTGTGCAGCGCAGTCACTGTGATAACAGGCAATGCGCCCTGCCGCGCCAGAAAATAAGGTCCCAGTCTTGGTTCCTGCCCTCGCGGAGCTCCAGGCGCATAACCAGAAGCGAGGCAGGGCGACTCAGACCCGCTGCTGACCCACTTGGGCGTCCGTTTCCTCATCTGTACAACTGACAGCCTCTGGGGCCCTCTGAGCCTGGCTTTCTTCAATTCTGGCTCACGAAGTGCAGCCTGAGATGGCTTATAATTAGACGAATAACATGGAGCCGTCTACGGGAATGTTGGCATTTATTCATTCAACAAACTTTACCAATACTCTGGTACCAGGCCCTTAGGGATGTGACACTGAGTAAGAGATGACCCTTGGCTTTAGGGAGCTCACAGTCCAGGGAGGAGAAAAATAGGCAGCCCTTTGGAAGTGTCAGGATTAGAATGAGGGAAAGGCAGGGCATTGCGGGAGCCCGGAAGCAGCAGCTGTCACCACCCCGGGGGCTAGTGGAAGGTCCCTGAAGGAGGTGGCAATGTGGAACATCTGAAGGATTAAGGAGTTACCTGTGGAATGGGGGTAGTAAGTATTGAGGTATAAAAAGGATTTCAGACAGGAAGCTCAGGGTGTAAGAATGTGGCAGAGTCAAGAATTTCTTGGTGGGCCTGGAGGGTGGAAGGGATCTGGGGAGCAGAGGGCACTAGCCCTCTGTCCAGCCCTGCCGCTTCCAAAGCTGCCACCAGGGAACAGTCTTGTGTCCAGTCCTCATGTGTTTATGTCCCCACCATCTGTTCACCCATTGCACAAATCCTGAGCCCCCAGGTGCAAGCCACTCCCTGTTCCCAGGGCTCACGGTCTAGGAGGGGTGGGAAGGCACGGGCACCAGGGCCTCCAGCACACGTCAGCACCCAGATCCCAGGACCAGCACTTCCGTAACGGGCAGGGACTCGGCACCGAGGAGGAAAGGACCTGGAGGATGAGGGAGGAAGGCGCTCCTGGGAGAGGGCCGGTCCTGAGGTGGGACAGGGTGGCATTCTAGAGCCTGACTGCAAAGTTCTGAATCCTGGTTCTGTGCCTGGCAAGTGGTTTAGCCTCTTCGGGCCTCAGTTTGCTCACCAAAGCTTCGCAGAGTTCGTTGCAGTGAGCCTAAATGAGATTGTGCATGTACAAGACTACCAGTAGGAGCCTAGTCAGTGAGCCTGGAAAGTTGGTTAAGGCGGGATCCCGAGGCAGTTCTCCTGCTCTAGGGACACTGGCTGAGAATGCACACTCCCAGGCCTCCCTGCCGCAGATTCTGACTTGGATGATCTGGGCAAGCCTGGGAAATTTGCACTGGTGACCAGCACTGGAACAGAATTTTTAAAAATTGAAAGCAGCAACAACAGGCCAGTCACAGTGGCTCATACCTGTAATCCCAGCACTTTGGGAAGCCGAGGTGGTAGGATCGCTTGAGGCCAGAAGTTCAAGACCAGCCTGGGCAACATAGGGAGACCCCATTTCTACAGAAAAAGAACATTTTAATTAAAAAGTACATTATCTCCACTAACTCCCCCAAAAGAAGGCAAAGACCTCAAGATCCGCTCTGCCTCCTCCTTCCTCCACCACTAACCTCCCCAGATGCCAGAAGGCAGTGCAGGCGCTCAGCGGAGCCTTCGCTGGCGTGTGTGACCTGATCCGGGTCCACTGCAGGCTCCTGCAGTCTTCTGTCCGTAACGAGGGCCTGGCTTGGGGCTGAGGCAGAGGTTTCAGAAACTTTCCTGGCACACGTCTCCCACGCTGGCATCTGCTGCCTTGCAGTAATGCCAGGCTATCCCTGTGTCCCCCGCCCCCATGTCCTGTATGTCCCCACACAGCCTGACTGCAGACGGACAGGCCGGGATGCAGCTGCTCTCAAGCAGGGCAAGCTTCTTGTCCACCAAGGCTGGGGCTGTGCCCACTTGTAGGGGCCTCTGTTAAGGGCCAGTAGTGCCCTGTTTACCAGCCAAGTGACCACCAGGAATGAACTCTTAGCCAACTGTTAATTCTCCCCTCAGGTCCCAAGATCTCAATTTAAACTCTTCGGCGTAGAATCTTTCTACAGTGTACTATGGACCTCCTCTCCTGCAAAGTAAGAAATGAAGCATCACTGAAATCTTTTTTTTTTCTCTGAGAGCCAATATGGACATTGGGAAGCACAAGGGTCCTGGACCCCTCCAAGCCTAGATGTGAGCCACAGCCCCTCCACTACCTTCCCCTGCGACCCTGGCTGGTCACTTTCTCTCTCTGTGACCTGGATGTCCTACTCTGCAGAGGATGACGACCCCGCACCCCTGGCAGAGTCGCTGCAGACACCACGTACGTAGCGGCCAGAACGCGGCAGGCAGGCGCTCACCACCTGGAGGATGCTGAAATCGTTTTCTTGATTACTCAAGAATTACACTGTGAACATCAGTCATTGTTCTGTGACTGCTGTCTACTCATCTATAGCCTTAGCTTAACTTCCTGACTATACAGCTTAGGAAGTCTCCTCCGCCTAAGACAACCCAGAGAGAACCTAAAAACCTGGAAAAAAAAAAAAAACAGGAAAAAGCCAAACAAACAAAGCCAGGGCCAATTCTCAATCCCTCTTGTTTCCACCAAGATGCCAGAAAGAACCCCTAGAACAAAGCCCCTGGCCAGCTGTGACAGAAGCAGGCAAGGGCTGGGTCCCGTTGGGCCATCCTGTGAATGTGTGACTTGATGGCAAAGTGTTACAGTTCTGAATAACTGCTGCAGGGCCTATCAGACCTGGGTTCAAATCCCAGCTCTACCATTTACTAGCTGTGTGACCTGGGGCAAGTTACCCAACCTCTCTGAGCCTTCATTTCTCAAACCACAAAGTGGGGATAGTGACAGTATCTACTTCATAGGGCTGCAGGGATAAGAGGAGCCAGGTGTAAAAACAGAGGCATCTCCTCCTTTCCTTACATGAGAGCCTGCATTCCCACCACCACTTAGCCTCCTGCTCTAGGTGACAAGAGCACTGACAGCCCCAGAGCACTTGTAACTCAGCAAGCCCCAGTCAGTCACTAGACGAGAGTCCATTAGCAAAGATCAATGAACCGTCTCATTCCCAGTCTTGGGAACCACAAGCCAAGACTCATCCATCCGTAGTCACCCACAACAGGAACTGGAGCAGGAGTGGGGGGCAGACCTGCGGATCTCCCCACTAGCCCCTGGCCTTTGGGGCTGGACTCAGCCTCCCAGCTGCTGCAGTCCCAGGGTGGCAGATGGGTGGGCGCGCAGGCTTGCCGCAGGGCTCCCTCTGCTGCAGGCAGTCCCGGGAGGTTAAGACTGCGGGTGGAACCTACGCAGGGGAGGCTTATACAAAACTGCACACAGTTCGGTTTTCACTATTTGCTTCCTAGAAGAAGTCGGGGTGGGGCGGCTGCGTCCCCTTCACTATAAATCAGATTCAAGCCTGGCAAAAAGAGGACACCTCTAAGGAGGGGGAGGAGGGAGAGTGGAAGAGGAAAGGGATAAGGAGGACAGAGAAACTGGGGGTAAGATGGGGGCCTGTGGTGGAGGGAGAAGGAAAGGAGAGGGGAAAGGTACAAAGTGGAGAGAGGAGGGGACAAGAGAAGGACAGACAGAGAATCTGGGGCAGGATGAGCACCCAAGGGGAAGAGGCAAGAAGAGAGAAATGCTTAGTTCTTCATAGACACATAAAAAGAACTGCTGAACTCAAAAAGGAAAACGTAATACTAGGAGATGCGTGACTTTGTAGACAAAGGAGTGGGTGAGGTTTGAGCTTCAGCAAAGGGTGAGCACACAGCTCGGGCTGGGAGGCTTCAGGCCTGGGCGCCCCACCCCCACCCCACTTTCAAGCCCACCTTCCCCAGGCACGCTGCCGGTGGCCCTTCTGAGGGCAGAGCTGGCCAGGAGCTGTCCGGACATGCCTGCTGCTGAAATGTCCACGTGATCACCGGTCTCTCAGGCAGAGCCTTACAGCCATCCTGCAATTACCTATTAAGCACCTACTGTATGCCAGCCAATACTCCAAGCACTGGAGAAATCAGTGGTGAACAAAACAGACACAAATCCCTGCCCCTGTGAAGCTTCCATTTGGGTGGGAGGAGACCAGATAACTGAGACCCACAGAAGCATGTTAGAAAAGGTCAAGTCCTACAGAGAAGAATCAAGAAGGAAAAGGGAACAAGGAGTTTAGTGGATGTACCCCAAACAGTGGGGACATGCTGTTCCCATAGAGGTGCAGTGGTGTGGGGAGTCCAGGCCAGGAAGTGCCCCGGGGGTCCACAGGAGCCCAGACTGCAGCCCAGGGACAGCAGAGGCTGAATCCCAATTCTGAGTGGGTCCTCTCATGTGGGCCACTGGATCCTTGCCCCAGAGACACTTGGGGACAAGAAGGGTCCAGAGGCAAGTAAGTTTGGGAAATTCTGTGCACTATACTTGCCCCTGGGAGATTCCCAATGTTCATTGCTAAGTCCAGGCTCTGGAAGATATGCTCCAAGAACACTGTTTAACTCCTTGGCCATGAAACTTCCTCTTTTCCTCTCCTTTTTGAAGGAACTCCTATCATCATCTTGAAGGTGCCTTGGGAAATGCTGGGCTGGGATTTGGGAAGTACTTGAGAATCCTTGTCCCAGGGAGACAATTTGGGGAGCGCATGGGGTTCAGTAACCTCAGCTTTTAGTGTGTGCCCATCATGTAACAGGGGCTTATAAACATTTGATTATGGATGAATGAATGAAGATGTTGTTCTACTCACTCCCAAATGGTAAGAATCATAGGGAAGAGGGTGAAAATGATTTGATCCCGCAAGGACTCAGGATAATCATTCCTAGTCACCTCTAGACCACAAGTGTGGCTGGACAGCTGAGGGAATTCATTCAACCATTCATTCATTCACATAGCAACACAGAGTGGTAAGTGCAATGCAGGGGTAAGCACTGGGGACCATGGGAACACCCAGGAGGGGATGATTAACCAAATGGGGGGTGCAAGAGGCCAGGGACAGCTTCCTGGCGGTGAGCCAGAAGGGCCCTTTGAGGGACTGACCTCAGGGCTCCAGCCCTTGCACCATTTTTCCCGCCACAAGAGTCCTGCTTGGGGCTTCTTGGAAGCCATAGGTAGCTGCAATCTGATGGTTGTGGCCCCTTGGGCTCAACAGAATCCATCTTGGCCCACTCCTTTTGCCCCAGCCCCCACCATTCCTCCTTGCAGTCAGCTGCTTGTAAGCCTTATCGCATCCAGAAAATGCATCAGCATTCTGCAGAATGAAAAGCCCCACAGGAAGAAGGCTCTACTGGCAAAGTTCCAAGCAGAATGACAAGTAAATGGGGGGCCATGTGAGAGCAAGGGGGCCTTGCCCAAGTCCCCCCCACCCCCAAATGCCTGTCTCAGATGCCTCGGACCAGCCACTCACCTCCATCCTCCCAGTACCACCAGCAAACCAGCCCCTCTGCCCTCTGCAAACTGGAGCACAACCGGATCTTTAAATGGGGAAAAAATGCTTCATCATGTTCTGCTTCCTCATGCACAACCAGAAACTCCCTCCCCTCCTCCCTCCTCCCTCCTCCCCAGCACACTCTCCTTCCAGTAAAACGTGGTTAAAGGGACAGTGCCATCACTTCTCAAGCCCTGAGGGTCTGCTTAGAACCAGGGGGCTGGGCATGAGGCTGAAGGCAGACAGAGGAACTGGCAGAGGTCTTTCCTGGGGCATCTGTCTGTCCCCATCCTGGGGATCCCACTGAAGGAAAACAAGGGGGAGTGTAGTGGGAGTTGATAACTGTCCAAAGGAGGATCAGACCGGGAAAGGGTCTACAATGACTCCCAAGGGGTCTCAAGGCCCCTGGCAACCCCAGAGATTGCTTTTAGCTCCCAGTAGAGGAGCGGACAGCCCAGGTGTGTCAGAGGTGGTGGTGGTGGTGGGACGGCCTTCACAGAAAACGTAACGGGACCCCTAATGGAAAGTCCAGGGGTGGATCCCTGGCTCACCGGCTGACCCTGCAGGATCATTCACCCACCCCTCCTCAGTTCCCATCTGCATAGCACAGAGGCCAGGCTGGGGAGCCCAGGCATGCCTCCCTCCCCTCCCCCTAAGGTAAAGGCAGAACTTAACCTCTTTCTTCCCAGAAAGGAGCCGGCCCTGTCCCTGGTGCTGAAGCGCCAGCCGCAGCGCCATCCCCATGAGCCCAAACCGAGAAAGAGCCAAATAACATAGTTGTTGTGGAGGGCCCCCCAGATCCCAGGGACCCCCTTTCCTACCTCACCTCCGACGGGGGGGGGGGTCAAGGGGATAAGGGATTTTGGTGCTCAGAAAGCATCCCACCACTTCCCTGGGAGCAAGAAGGGACGCCTATCAAGGCACCCCTGGTTGTACCCTTGCTGTGGGGCTTGGGGAAGAGATCACAAGTTGAAGCTGAGGAAATGGGGAGGGGGAGGGAGGAAGATGGATTTCCCAGTTGTAGGAAAGTAGCTGCCACATCCACAGGCAATATGGGGGTTCCCCTGGCCCAGTTCAGCCAGAGACTTCCCAAAGCCGAACTTCCTAGTGCAGTCTGGGGTTTGGAATTGCAGTCTGTCCCTGGGGCAAGAACCCCTCCTCGTACAGATGGGAAAACCAAGGGAGGGAGGACACAGCTTGTTCAAGGTCATTCAGCCTGCAAACTGCAGAGCTAACCCGTGTGCAGAACCCGGCTTGGGTGACTTCTAGCACACCCATCATGTCCCCCCACCCCGCACAGGGGCCGGCTCTCCCAACTTCATGCTCAGTTCCACGCTGCACCCCAGCCTGGGTTCTCTGACCCTCATACTCAGTCCAGATTCCTCCTGCCTATTCAGGTGACCCTCTGCCTCCTTCACTGAGGGTCCCCCTTGCTGGGTCTGGCAGAAGGGTCTTCTCCCTCTTACCCTGGGGGCCACTGTACACATTTCGGAGAACACTTTGCCCCCTCCTCCATCTGTGGTTCCCTCTCTCCATTCTCTGCAGTGTCTCCCAATTCAGGGTAGCCCCGCCATCCTCCCCAACTCCATGTCCCCCTCCCCGATTCTAGAGCTGGTGCAGACTTTCTTGAGCCCTCTCCCGACGTCTCCTCTAGCACAACTAGAGCACTGTACCTCCGGTCAGGAGCCCCCGTCTCTATCCTCTGTTGCATCTATGCCCCCATTGAGGAGTGCCTTGCTCCCCCTATTCAGGGAGGCTGCAGAGCCTCTGCACCCCCTATCCTGAGAGCCTCTCTAAATACTAGGAAAACGCTGTGTCTCCTAAGATGCAGGACTCCCTTCATCCTAATGACTGCAGAGTTTTTCATCACTCCATCCCGAGAGCGCGCTGTCCCTATTCCTCTTAGGTCTTGTCCTCTCCCTTCTTCGGGCCCCCTCTCTTATTCCCAGCACACCAGCACGGTCTTCAGAACCGCACCCGGAGGTCCCCACTAGTCCACTTCGGGAGTCCTCCACCCGTTGCCCCCACCTCGGGGGTCTCCTCTGACGCTGCGTCGATTCCCCTTCACTTCTTGCTGCCCTGCCCCGCCCCTCTCACTGCGGCGGAGCCCATCTGCCCCGGCCGGCCGCAGGGAGGAGGCGGAGAGGGCGGGGCCCTGCTCCCCACCCCCTCACTGCCAAGGGGCTGGACCGGGCCGCAGCGACTATAAAAGAGCCAGCGTCCCGGTGCTGCCGCAGTGCCACCCGCCCCGGCCCGGCCCCGCGCTCCGCACCTGCTCTGGCCATGATGAGCTTCGGCGGCGCGGACGCGCTGCTGGGCGCCCCGTTCGCGCCGCTGCACGGAGGCGGCGGTCTCCACTACGCCCTGGCCCGCAAGGGCGGCGCGGGCGGGACGCGCTCAGGCTCTTCCAGCGGCTTCCACTCGTGGACGCGGACGTCCGTGAGCTCCGTGTCGGCCTCGCCCAGCCGCTTCCGCGGCGCGGCCGCCACCTCGAGCACCGACTCGCTAGACACGCTGAGCAACGGGCCGGAGGGCTGCGTGGTGGCGGCGGCGGCGGCGCGCAGCGAGAAGGAGCAGCTGCAGGCGCTGAACGACCGCTTCGCGGGCTACATCGACAAGGTGCGGCAGCTGGAGGCGCACAACCGCAGCCTGGAGGGCGAGGCGGCGGCGCTGCGGCAGCAGCAGGCGGGCCGCGCCGCCATGGGCGAGCTGTACGAGCGCGAGGTGCGCGAGATGCGCGGCGCCGTGCTGCGCCTGGGCGCGGCGCGCGGCCAGCTGCGCCTGGAGCAGGAGCATCTCCTCGAGGACATCGCGCACGTGCGCCAGCGCCTCGACGACGAGGCCCGGCAGCGGGAGGAGGCTGAGGCCGCGGCGCGCGCACTGGCGCGCTTCGCGCAGGAGGCCGAGGCGGCGCGCGCGGAACTGCAGAAGAAGGCGCAGGCGCTGCAGGAGGAGTGCGGCTACCTGCGGCGCCACCACCAGGAGGAGGTGGGCGAGCTGCTCGGCCAGATCCAGGGCTGCGGCGCCGCACAGGCGCAGGCACAGGCCGACGCGCGCGACGCCCTCAAGTGCGACGTGACGTCGGCGCTGCGTGAGATCCGCGCGCAGCTTGAAGGCCACGCGGTGCAGAGCACGCTGCAGTCCGAGGAGTGGTTCCGAGGTGCGCAGGCGCGGGGAGCGGGGGCAGGGCAGGGCGCGGCGGGGGGCGCCCCCTGCTGACTTCGCGGCGACTACTGGGCGGCGTGACTGGCGTGGGAGGGTGGCGCTGTTGGGCTCCGCGTGAAGTCCGCTGGACGGGCGCTGCTCAACTTCCCTCTGCAAAGTGGGAATGTACTACTAATTAGTACATTTACTCTTGTGGGACGCCCGCAACTCTGGGCTGGCCTTTGGCTGTCCCCCTCTAGAGTCTTTGTGTCTGTACTGCCTCCCTGCTGTCCACCCCGAGCCTATGCGACCCCACCCTGAGGCCTCTCTCTTATCAAGAACGGAATAGATTCCCTCTCCAGCTCTAAAGGGGCGCCGGCTTCTGGTCCGCTAGCGCCTTGGGACTCTTCGCCCATCAAAGTAGTGTTCCTTTCTTGCCAATGCTGTTCATCCCCCTTTCCTGCACCCTGCAGGGGACCCCATTCTCCTGACCCCTACTAGGCTCCTCCCCACTACCTGCTCAGTGCTTAGAGTCCCACCCTCATATTCCCTACCAGGTGGGGCAGGTCATCTTCACATCCTTTCTTCCTGGGGGGGGGGAACCATCTGCACAACCAATTGCTGACGGGGCTGGTGGGCCCTTTAATGTCCCTTCTCTCCTTCAGGGAAGCTGGGAGCCTCCCAAGTCCACCCCCTCCCCCAACTCCTTGCAGCCCTGAGTCAGCTAGACTGCAGCTGCAGGATGACCTTGACTAATACTTGCCCTATGGGGTTTTCATTTCTTTTTGGATTGAAAAAGCCCGGTGGACCAACTGGGGTTCTTAATCTGGGGAGTTCTATGATCTCTCCTAAAACTGTAAAATTGCACATTGTTCTTGGGAGAGAGTGCAGAGGCTTCGATGATTTTTCAAACTGGTCTGCCATCCACAGTAGGTGAGAATCCTCACCCACCTGGATGGTTCCTATGTCTTTGCCAGCACTAGCTAGAAAAGCTAGGATTTGGATGCATGGATTTTCCTGTTCCTTTTCCACCCCTCTGCAGTGGCAAAACGATCCCCTCCCCTCCCCCATCTCTGCCACAAGGGCAAACCACTCTTGGGTTTGCCCTTCGCATAGGCAGACCACCCCAGGACTTTACTGGCCTACTCAGCCGGCTTCCCTCCTTTCTCCCTACCAAGACCCAGGCCTTGGGTGCCACTATCTGGGGATTCAGGATGTTCACTTTCAGGAGAGGTAGACCAGTCTACAGACCTCCACTCATTGCTGGAGGTCTTTTGGGAACCAGGAGCTTGTTGCTGGCAGGGGCCAGGGTATGGTGGCCGTTGGCTCAGGGCCTCCTATGCTAAAGAATGTGCAGCCAGGCAGAGGAAGGGACAGAGGACTGGCACCCAGGCCTCAGGCTCTGCAGTGACCTTAGACTCCTCCGCAGAAACCTGCAAAGAAGAGACTGTGGCTACATACTGACCTGATTGCTGATGCTCATGTTGCCACAGGTCACAGGCTCATTAACTTGTTCAGCTACAAGCCTCCAGCCTCTAGCTCAGAGCTAACCCCCATGGGCCAGGTCTCATTCTGAACCCCCAGCACTGCCAGGCCCTTGCTGGGGAGTTAGACCAGGCATTAGGACCAGAAATGAGGCTTCCTTCGCCCTGCAGGTTTTATGGATCCCAGGTTGGGGGAGATAGATATATACTAGATTTGAACCACAGCTCTGCCACTCACTAGCTGGGTGGCCTTGGTATAGTCACTTGCCTATCTCACAGGATAGGTAAAGTTAAGCATCTAGGGCCGGGCATGGTGGTTCAAGCCTATAACCCTAACACTCTGGAAGGCCAAGGCGGGAGGATCCCTTGAGCTCATGAGTTCCAGACCAGCCTGAGCAAGAGCAAGACCCAGTCTCTACTAAAAATAGAAAAATTACTGGGCATCATGGTACACACCTGTAGTCCAGCTACTCGGGAGGCTGAGGCAGGAAGATTTCTTGAGCCCAGGAATTTGAGGTTGCAGTGAGCTATGATGACACCCCTGTATTCTACCCGGGGCAACAGAACGAGACTGTGTCTCAAAAAAAAAAAAAAAAAAAGTTAAGTATCCAGGATAACACCTGGCACCTAGTAGGTCCTCAACCCATGTATGTCATCTGGATCTGGGCACTGGAACCTAAATCTAGGTGTGTCTAACCCTGTCTCTTTCTCCCCCAGTGAGGCTGGACCGACTGTCAGAGGCGGCCAAGGTGAACACAGACGCAATGCGTTCAGCGCAGGAGGAGATAACTGAGTACCGGCGCCAGCTGCAGGCCAGGACCACAGAGCTGGAAACATTGAAGAGCACCAAGGACTCGCTGGAGAGGCAGCGCTCTGAGCTGGAGGAGCGTCATCAGGCTGACATTGCATCCTACCAGGTGGGTGGGGGCAGGGCAGATAGCCAGGCTACCTCAACTGGTTGGAGGGCCCTGGACAAGTTACTGCCCCTCTCTGAGCTGGATTGTCATGGTTAAAGTCATGAGTACCATCTAGCTGTGTGACCCTAGGAAAGTTATTTGCCTCTCTGAATCTGAATTCCTTCCCTGCAATGAAAAACAGAAAACAAACAATCAAAAAGAGTTCCTGCTTTGCAGAGCTGTCAAGGTTAAAGAGATAGACAGACTCTGAGTGAGATGACTGAGAATGTGCTCCATGGGGTCCTGGTCACAGCGGGCATTTGGTAAACAGTACCTAGTATCTGTGGGTAGCCTGGGAGAGGCCTTGGCAGAGTCCTCCTATTAAAGACAACTGTGAGAGAAAATATCACCTTCAAAGAACTTAGTGTGCAAGTAAATACATGATGATTATAGAAAAATTAGCAAATAGAGAAAGCAAAAAGGAAATAAAAATTAGCCATAATAGTTCAGTTTAAGCAGTAGCTATAGTGGGCCTGGAGGCAGGGAAGAAGTTTCTACCCGTATTTAACCTGCTTTTGTGTATTGTCTTAGTCATCAACAGCAGACGCCTAGCCGTGATCATGGGGCAGGAACTTTGGGACACTGGGAAACACTGGGGCGCAGAAGCAGACGAGGCCCTGCTCCCACTGAGCACTTTCTAAGCTCAAGAGAGCTGTAAAAGTTTTCCCATCATCCCGCCAACCAGACCGGCAATAACCACTGTTGGCATCTGATGTATTTCATTCTAGACTTTTCCCCAGGCTGAGATCATATATGTTTTTTTTTTTATCTGTTTTTTTTTTTTTGAGACAGAGTCTTGCTCTGTTGCCCAGGCTAGAGTGCTTTGGTGTCAGCCTAGCTCACAGCAACCTCAAACTCCTGGGGTCAAGCGATCCTCCTGCCTCAGCCTCCTGAGGAGCTGGGACTACAGGCGCATACCACCATGCCTGGCTGATTTTTTCTATTTTTAGTAGAGACAGAGTCTCATTCTTGCTCAGGCTGTTCTCGAACTACTGACCTCAAATGATCCTCCCGCCTTGGCGTTCCAGAGTGCTATGATTACAGGAGTGAGCCACCACGCCCAGCCTGAGATCATATATTTTTTTGCTCCGTATTTTTCTACATCTATGAATGAGGACTCTGCAGCTCTGACCAGTGGGGGTTGGTTCCAACAAAGGTGGCTGGACAGGGCTGCTCCGGGTTGCATGGGCCAGCCCCAACTTCCCTGGTACGGAGGCCCAGGTGCTGGCTGGCATGTGACATGTGTGATCTCTCGTCCCCAGGAAGCCATTCAGCAGCTGGACACCGAGCTGAGGAATACCAAGTGGGAGATGGCGGCCCAGCTCCGAGAGTACCAGGACCTGCTCAATGTCAAGATGGCTCTGGACATTGAAATAGCTGCTTACAGGTGAGGTGGGCCAGGGCCTTTGCATGGTGGGAAGCCCTTCTGATCTTATGGGGTGCTAAGCCTTGGATTTCAAGCCCCCATTTAGGCAGCCTGCGTGTCTTAAGGACAAAAGTCTTTTTCTTAAATTGTAAATGATAAACATGAAGGTTATCATTTAATCACTTGAAGTATCTAGTTGAGAGTATTAAGTACATTCTCATTGTTGTGCAGCCATCACCACCATTGATCTCCAGAACTTTTTCATCATCCCAAACTGAAACTCCATACCCATTAGACAATAATTTTCCACTGGCCCCTTCTCTCAGCTTCTGGCAACCACCATTCTACTTTCTGAGAGACAAACATCTTGAAAGTGACTTATTTTCATTCCAACAGTGACTTAGAGGGTTAAAGCTTCATCCCCTCCCCAAATCCAGCCAGCCAGAGGCCTGCCTGGGAGGGAAAAAAAAATTCTTGAGTTATCAGGGGCCTTTACAACTCTGTCTTTTAGAGTGTCTTAGCTCTCTGAGCAGTCATTTCCTGGGGAAAAAATGGAGTTGATAATAAGAATGATCAGTTGTTGGGAGGATGAGCTAATCCTTTTCACGAGCTAATCCCCGTAACACAGGTTCCACTGGGCTACCACAGAGGTTGTCCTTAGTAAATGGCAGCCATGAGAAAGCCAGTCCCAGGGATAAGCCCTCCTAGGGAGCAGGGCTAAGGAGTGGGGCTGACCCCACGAGGACTCGTCCTGGTTGCCAACTGGTGACCCGTGGCTTCCCACTTCCTGGCTGTGGTCTGCACTCTTGCTGTTCGGAGTGTGGCACGTGAATCAGCAGAATTAGCATCATCGAAGAGCTTGCTAGAAAGGCAGACTCAGGCCCCGCCCCAGACCCACTGGGTCAGGATCTGCTGGATCTGTCAGCAAGATCTGCAGAGGATTTGTGTGCTGTTAAATTCGGGAAGCATGGGTCTGCAGGGGTAACCCCTGCCCTGAGACAGGCACCCCGCCAAGTCCTTTTTATTCATTATCTCATTGAAACAACCTCTGAGCTAGGGACTCCTGTGACCCCCTTCTTGGCATTGAGGAAACTGAGGCTTAAAGAACTTGGAGTGGCTTGGCCAAGGTCACCCGTCTAGTGGGTAGCAAAGCTGGGAGGAGAAACTGCTGCCACTGCCCTAATCCTAAAACTCAAAGGATGATAATATAACAGGAGACCTTGAAATTCAAATGAGAACACTCTAAGACCTCTTAAATGCCAATGTATAAATGTGGAATTGTTTGCTCAGGCTCCCAGCTTTTTCCTGAGTAACATTTTAGTTGAGGGATGACAAATGTGACTTTTGTTAATGTAGGAGCTCTCTCTTGAGGCCATTTTTCAGGGGAAAAAAAAGTTGTTTAATTTCAGAAGTTGTAGCCTTAGCTGCATTAACTAAGACCAACCCCAGTGGGGTGTACATTGTGGGTGGTCGCTGGGATAACTGGCTGAGTGACTTTCTCTAATCTCATAATGCCCACCATTCACATTCCTTCCTCCACCAAAGTCCAAATCATTGGATCTCATTGCCCTTCAGGATAATCTAGGAAACCCCAAACCATTGAATGTGCTCAGAGTAAATAGTAATTGATCCATTATCCATTCTGCAGAAAACTCCTGGAAGGTGAGGAGTGTCGGATTGGCTTTGGCCCGAGTCCTTTCTCCCTTCCAGAAGGACTCCCCAAAATCCCTTCCACGTCCACTCACATAAAGGTCAAAAGCGAAGAGAAGATCAAGGTGGTAGAAAAGTCAGAGAAGGAAACAGTGATTGTGGAGGAACAGACAGAGGAGATCCAAGTGACTGAGGAAGTGACTGAAGAAGAAGAGAAAGAGGCCAAAGAGGAAGAGGGAGAAGAGGAGAAAGCAGAAGAGGGAGAAGAAGAAGCAAAGTCTCCCCCAGCAGAAGAGGCTGCATCCCCAGAGAAGGAAGCCAAGTCCCCAGTAAAGGAAGAGGCCAAGTCTCCAGAGAAGGAAGAGGCCAAGTCACCGGCTGAGGTCAAGTCTCCAGAGAAGGCCAAGTCCCCAGTGAAGGAAGAGGTCAAGTCCCCCGAGAAGGCCAAGTCTCCAGTAAAGGAGGAGGCAAAGTCCCCTGAGAAGGCCAAGTCCCCAGTGAAGGAAGAGGCCAAGTCACCAACTGAGGTCAAGTCTCCAGAGAAGGCCAAGTCACCAACTGAGGTCAAGTCTCCAGAGAAGGCCAAGTCACCAACTGAGGTCAAGTCTCCAGAGAAGGCCAAGTCCCCAGTGAAGGAAGAGGTCAAGTCCCCTGAGAAGGCCAAGTCTCCAGTAAAGGAGGAGGCAAAGTCCCCTGAGAAGGCCAAGTCCCCAGGGAAGGAAGAAGCAAAATCTCCAGCTGAGGTCAAGTCCCCCGAGAAGGCCAAGTCCCCCGAGAAGGCCAAGTCTCCGGTGAAGGAAGAAGCAAAGTCCCCTGAGAAGGCCAAGACTCTTGATGTGAAGTCTCCAGGGGCCAAGACTCCAGTGAAGGAGGAAGCAAGATCCCCTGCAGACATCAAATCCCCTGAGAAGACCAAAAGCCCTGCCAAAGAGGAAGCCAAGTCCCCAGAGAAGGTCAAATCTCCTGTGAAGGATGCAAAGGCCCCTGAGAAGGAGATCCCAAAGAAGGAAGAGGTGAAGTCTCCCTCGAAGGAGGAGGAGAAGCCCCAGGAGACAAAAGTCAAAGAGCCCCCAAAGAAGGTGGAGGGAGAGAAAGCTCCAGCCACGCCAAAACCTGAGGAGAAGAAGGACAGCAAGAAAGATGACATGCCCAAGAAGGAGGCTCCCAAGCCCAAGGCTGAGGAGAAGGAACCTGCTGTAGAAAAGCCCAAAGAATCCAAAGTTGAAGCCAAGAAGGAAGAGGCTGAAGATAAGAAAAAAGCGGCAACTCCAGAGAAGGAGGCTCCTGCCAAGGTCGAAGCGAAGGAAGAGGCTAAACCCAAAGAGAAGACCGTGGAGGCCAAGAAGGAACCAGACGATGCCAAGGCCAAAGAACCCAGCAAACCAGCAGAGAAGGAGCCAGAAAAGCCAAAGAAGGAAGAGGCACCAGCAGCACCGGAGAAAAAAGATGCCAAGGAGGAGAAGGCCACAGAGGCCAAGAAGCCCGAGGAGAAACCCAAAATGGAAGCCAAAGCCAAGGAGGACAAGACCCCCTCCAAGGAGCCCGGCAAGGAGGCCCCCACGCCCAGCAAACCCAAGACGGAAAAGGCTGAAAAATCCTCTAGCACAGACCAAAAAGACAGCAGGCCTGCAGAGAAGGCTACGGAAGACAAGGCCTCCAAGGGGGAGAAGTAAGGCAGCCAGGAAGAAATGTCCAGAACAGCCAAAGAAACTCAGGAGGGTCCCAGAGCTCAAGGGTCAGTGTAACGAATTTTCATTGTTTTCTCTTTTCTTTATGTAAGAAGAAACTCTGCTTGGATGACGGGCCCTCCTTCACCAAACAGGAATTTCTGTTAGCAATATGTTAGCAAGAGAGGGCACTCCTAGCTCCCTGCCCCTGACACCCCAACCTCCCCAGCGATGGACAATTATGTTATGATAGCTTACGTAGCCGAATGTGATACATGCCGAATGCTACACGTAAATACTTGACTATAAAAACTGCCCCCTTCTTTCCAAATAAGTGCATTTATTTCCTCTATGTGCAATTGACAGATGACCGCAATAATGAATGAGCAGTTAGAAATGCATTATGCTTGAGATGTCTTAACCTATTTCCAAATGCCTTCTGTTTTCCAAAAGAGTGGTCGAGCCCTTGCCCAGAGCTCTCAATTCTGGAAGAGCTAAGTGGGTGGGACTGGGCATTGGCCACTGAATCGTGCCAGGGCGCACTTTCCACTGGAGTCCACTTTCAATTGCTTCTGTGCAATAAAAACAAGTGCTTATAAAATGAAATTGTTGCTGCTGTTATTTTATTCTCTCTCCCCTGGGAAGGCTGGGGCAGAGGCAGGGGAGGTCTAGATGTCACACCCAGTGACACACTCAGTCATGGGACTGAGCGAGTGTCAGAGTTCTCTTGCAGGTCTGGGGCCAGGTGCATGGGCTCTCATGTGCCAGGCAATGTGCTGGGTGCTTTATTTTTATGATCTGTAGACAGACGGCCTGGTGTGAGGTTTCTCAGTGTGGACCGTGGACCGTCTTCATCAACATCACCTGGGAGCCTTATAAAAATGCATATTCCTTGCCTCCACCCTAGATCATTGAATGGCAATCTCAGAGGCAGGCCTGAGAAAGTGCACGCTTCACCAACTCCCATTGATGCTAATGAACACCAGAGTTTCAGAACAGGTGAGGTCCAGGAGAACTTTGAACAGTCTATTTACAGCGCTCTGCACATGTCCTCTTTTGTAAGGAGGGATGAGCTTTCTGAATGAGGGGCCAGATGTAGCTAATTCACCTGTAGTAAAGGTTACAGTCCCCACTTTATTGGGAACTTAATTGGCCTCCAGTGGGCTTCCCTGGCCATGATTTTGAAAGCTGTGGTCCTCTTGTAGATTTACACAGGGACTGTACTGTAAAATCCTTGTGCAGTTGCTAACTTTAGTCTTGTCACAGTGCCTTATTCTGTTTGCTTAGCACTTCTCCTGGGAATTACTTCTTCCTCTGCCCCAAGCAGATGGTTCTCAGGGAGCCACCATATTTTCTAATTGCTCTATACCCCTGGTCAGTGATGACTGGTCCAAGGATGGCCACCTGACATCACCTGATCCAGTCAGCAGCCCTTTCTGGGATTTGGAGGGTGGGAGAATGTGAGAATCAGGAGCTGTGGACCACCATTTTCCAGCCTGGTGAAAAAAATAGAGAGTGAGATAGAGGGACAGAGATAAGATACCTAGAGAGTCACAGTAAATTTCAGGTCCCTGATTCTAGTGTTCCTTCCCATAGCTTCTTGGCCATTCCTTGTGCCAATAAATACCCCTCTTTGCCAAAGCCCAGTTGGGTATGGCTCTGTCATTTGCAGCTAGAAGAGATCTGAATTGTACAGTAACTGAAAGTAGTGCTTGCTAGGCTAGAAATCAAATGGTGCTCTCTCAGAATGAGCAAGTACCTTGTCAAAGTTCTCTCCAAAGTCAATTCCTTGGGCCAGGGTCTAAATCTCACCTTTGCAAACCATTTTCCACCTGTCACAAGGTCTGAATTTTTAAAAGAAAGAGTGCCAAGACAGTTTAAGGTGGTCACATTAAAAAAGAAAAGAGGATCTTTAAAAAAATCCTTTCAAAATGGTTTTGACTGACTCTTCAGCAAAGTTATCAAACATGCCCAGGAATTCTCCGAAACCTTAAGCCTTGGCCGGGTGTGGTGGCTCATGCCTGTAATCCTAGCACTCTGGGAGGCTGAGGCAGGAGGATCGCTTGAGGCCAGGAATTTGAGACCAGCCTGGGCAACATAATAAGACCCTGTCTCAACAAAACATAGAACAATTAGCCAGGAGACAGGAGGATTTCTTGAGCCCAGGAGTTTGAGGTTGCAGTGAGCTATGATGACACCACTGCACTCTAACCTGAGCAACAGAGGGAGACCCTATCTCAAAAGAAAAGAAAACCTAAGCATTAATTTTCTGAGCACCTTGGTCCTAGGGTAATCCACAGGCCCTGGCACATAGCTACAGCATCTGAGATATCAGCTGCTACCAGCATCTCAGATATCAAGCTGGTATCTGAGACCCAAGAAATCTCCATGTGTCTTGTCTGAAAAAAGTTACAGTTGGCTGAGAACCCCAAATTACTTATAATGATAATAAATCTCATTTGGTGAGATAACCATGTTTTTACATAAATTCTCTCCAATCCACATGGATATTTTTCAAGGCAAATATTCTGATACCTATTTTAATAGTGAGAAAACAGGCAAGGAGAGTTGCCAAGATCCACACAGTTAGTAAACGGTAGAGCCAGGATTTGAACCCAAAGCTTAGCTCCAGAGTCCATATGTTTTCTGTAGTAGCATGCCACAGAATCATGAGCAGGTTGCTTTGGTCTTTCACTGGTTTTATTTTGGTCATCAGATGACTCCGTGTAGGATGACAACTGTCCCAATTTGCCTGGGATAAAGGAGTTTCCCAGGACATAGGACTTTTAGTGCTAAAACCAGGAACATCCTGGGCAAAGGGGGATGAATTGCTTCCCCTAATGTTTGGGCAGCTGCTTTAGCACATTTCAGAATATTGCAGGTAACAAAACCTATTTGCTAGATTCAAGGACTGAAATGAAGTCCGTGGGGCTCGATCATGTCTTGGCTCTCAGCTCTGTTTTCCTTGACATTGGCTTCTGTGATCAGCTTCCTCTAAAATGGTCCTGATGATCCACACCTCCTGTGTTCATCCGCTTTTGTAATCCCCTCCCCTTGAATGTAGGCCTGACCTCGTGACTCACATCTAATGACTAGAATATGGCAAAGTGATGGGATGTCATTTCCAAGAGTAGGTTACGAAGGATTCTGGCTTCTATTTTGCTTGCTGTCTCACTTGCTCACTCTGATGGAAGCCAGGTGCCATGTTGTGAGCTGCCCTGAGGAGAGACCCACATGGCAGGGACCTGAAGGAGGCCTCTGGCCAACAGCCAGTAAGGAACTGAGGCCCTCAGTTGAAGAAACTGAAGTGTATTAAACAACCACATGAATGAGCATGGAACAGATCTCCCCAGTCGAGCCATCAGATGAGAGCCATATAACACCAGGTTGCAGCCTTAGGAGACACTTTACCGAACTGTCACCTAGCTAAGCTGTGCTTGGATGATAATTGCTGTTTGTTGTTTGAAGCTGCTAAGTTTGCAGGTAACCTGTGACACATAAATAGATAACTAATATAGCTTTTCTTTTAGGAAGGCCTCTTCCTGGAGGTCCTCAGTAGCTATGGTCTTGTACCCTTCCAGGTACAAATCAGGGGAGAGAGATTCTGTCCCCACCAGTTCAAATCAAAGTCTGGGAAGTGAATCTCATTGGATGATTGGGTCATGTGCCCATCCTGAAATTAATCACTGTGGCTGGGGAGGATAGAACACGCTGATTGGATCTGCTTGGTCACAGGCCCAACTCTAGATCCAGCCCATCTGAATCACATAAACTGGACCTGACATTTCAGAACCTAGTGATAGAGAAGATCCTAAGAGACTGCAGAGAAAGAGAACAGAAAAAGCAGGATCAAGACCCAGAATGGCCCCAAACTCAGCAGCAATTATGGAAACTGCCTAGAAGTCTATACCGATAAATCAAGCATGAGGGTAGAAAAAGGACAATTTCAAGCATACAAAGTCTTTAAAAAATGACTTCCCATAAATTATTGGAGGACATGCTCCAAGAAAAAGAGAACATAAACCAAGAAATAGAAACTCTAGAAATACAGAAAACAAGGACTACAACAAAGAAGAGATAAAGAAGAGATAAGGAAGACATCTCCAGGATGACAAAGGAGTTGAAGAACAGTAGCTGTGCAGCCCCTGTTCAGATTGGAGTGGGTTGGGTGGGGAGGGGGGAATTCAAAAAAAAAATTGAACTGATAAATTATTTGACACGATTGTCCATGGGTAAAATTGAATTGAAAGCTTTTTATTGAACTATTGGAGATTGTGGGAAGATGTAGGCAATTTCAAAGAAAACAAAAGAAATAATAAAAGGGAGGTAATTATTAACTCCAGGACAAAAAGTTATGTATAAGAGGAAATGTAATTATGATACACTAACCAATTCAATGGGTAACAATATTTTTACATAATAATGAGCAATGAATATGGAATATACCAAAAAGTAAGATAAATATATAAGGGAAAGATGGGAAAAGGGGAAAAAGGGTACATCATGGATTAAAACATTCATCTCTCATAATAGAAAGCCTGAGAAAATACTTCCAGATGTTTTCTTATAAAAAAAGAAAGAAAGAAAGAAGATGGAGAAACTATCACAGTCAGAAGGAGACTAAAGAGACAAAGATGAAATGCAATGTGGTTTCCTGGGCTGGATCCTGGAACATGAATGGAAAACCCAGTGAATTCCAAATAAAGTCTGTAATTTAGTTAATAGTAATGTGCCAACATTAATCTCTTAGATTTGGCAAATATACTATGATCAGGTAAGATGTTAACATTAGGCAGAGTTGGGTGAGGGTATTTAGGAACTCTTTGTGCTATCTTTGCAACTTTTCAGTAACATTTAAAGTTATTTCAAAATAAAAAGTGTTTTTTTTTTTTTGTGACACAGAGTCTCACTCTGTTGCCTGGGCTAGAGTGCCGTGGCGTCAGCCTAGCTCACAGCAACCTCAAACTCCTGGGCTCAAGTGATCCTACTGCCTCAGCCTCCCAAGTAGCTGGGACTACAGGCATGCACCACCATGCCTGGCTAATTTTTTTAATATATATTTTTAGTTGGCCAATTAATTTCTTT
>CAUYRT010104311.1:0-114291 GCA_963574885.1 Lepilemur ruficaudatus | reverse complement strand
GTAGTTTAAACAACAGGTATTTATTGTTTTCACAGTTTTCTCTTGGTTTCCTCTCAGGCCTCCTCATGGGTTTGCAGATGGTGGCTTTCTTGCCATCTCTTCACATGGCTGTGTCTCTGTGGGTACATGTTCCTGGTGTCTCTCTGAGTATCCAAATGTCCTCTGCCTTTAAGGATGCTGGTCACATTGGATTAAGTCCCAATCATATGACCCCATTTAGCTTGAATTACATTCTTGAAGGCCTTATCTCCTAATGCAGTCACATTCTGAGGTACTGGGGGTTGGGACTAAAACACATGCATTTTGCAGAAAACGCAATTCTACTTATAACACACTCTCTTATCATTCTTTATAAATTTTTGCCATGACTCAGTCTTAAATTTTTTTCATTCTGCATTTTTTTTTAATACTTTTCTCCCTCCCTAGAACTTAAGCTTTAAGATGGCAAGGAATCTGTGTTTGCTTTCCCTCTGCAGATGACATAGTTTGTCCAAATTGTGTCCACAGCATAACGTAGGAAATCAGGAAACATGGTGAATGAGTAACTCATTGAGATGGCCAATACATTTCACTAAGGGTGATTTCTGTTATGGCAAAATGGCAATTAGTCCTACTTTTACTTGGGCTATTAACCTCTTAAGAAAGGAAAAGTAGAAAACCTCCTCGAAAGTATTAGCTTGACTGGTACACACACTCTGTGGGAATGAGCACCCACTGTCTACACAACTTCAGTGCTTGTCTTTCTTAACATAGATCCAGGGATTATATTTTCCATCCTTCCTTGCAACAGAATATGAGAGGAATTTTTTTTTCCATTAATGTTCCATTCCCCAGTCTACCAAATGAAGGATGCAGTGGGAGAGATCCACACCTAGGGAGGTGTTTCAGTCTATGAGTTTATGTTTGAGTCACATAAAGACTACCTGTCAGTCAGAAATGCTAGTATTGGCTTACTATCTGAGCAAGAAAAGAAAACATCTTTTGTATTAAGCTGTTAAGATTTAGGCCTTATTTGTCATAACAGCTAGCATTATGCTAATTCACTCATGCACATGCATAATTTAGCTAATGATATATACTTATGGAATTAAAAAGCTTATCTATTTTTTACTTTTTGCTTCTGATCATTGATCCTCAAGAACTTCCTCACAAAAACACATAGCTGCAGGTATTTATAAAAATACACAGCTGTAGTTAATTTTAGTTTTTATTTTAAAATTAACTATTTACATATATGGAAAGTGCTTGTCCTCATCTCAAAATATGTGATTGAAATAGTACTGATCACACTATTTGGTATTTGCTGGCTAACTCCTAATAGCACGTAAGCTCTATGGGGTAGAAGCCTTTTTTTCTTCACAGTTGTTTTCATGGGACCTAATTGTTCACTGTGTACTATATATTTTCAGTCTGAATAATAAAATAATTTCATTCCCAAATATTTAAATTAAGCTTTGGCCTAGAAGGTGTAAGTTTTGCCCTAAAATGACATAGTTACAATAATACAAATGTAATTTAAGAAGTCATTGATTTCTGCCTCCGGAAAAGGGCATATAATTATGTATTTCCTTATATGTGTTAAGACTCAATAAATGTTGCCAGAATGAATTACCTCTAAAACAACTAAAGAGGCCTAGTTAAAATAATTTTTTTTATATTTGTAATTTTTGGCCATACACTGAAATCCAGGAATTGATTTGTAAAAATTAACATAAAGGGAAACATTTTAAAGATATTATCATATACTGATAATTTAAATAAAAATTTTACTAAAATATTTCTAACTACTGAGAATAATTAAAAATATTTTTCTCACTTGTAAATAGGCACGAAATCCATATCTTTTTTTTATCTAAGTGAAAGATATTATAAAGAGAAACTGGGTAAACTTTGTAGGTTATTCCACTGTTTAAAAATATCCAGAGTATGTCTTGCTAGCCTGGGATGATACAACAACAAACCCAAACATTTTAATATTTTTCATGAAATTGTATTTCTACAATTACATTTGAGTCTCATTTAAATTTCTCTCAGATAAATCAGCTACACTAACAAATAACTCTTTCATAAAAGCAAAGTTCTCAGGCATAACATTTATTTATTTAATGTCAAATGCATTAAGACCAGAAGTCCTCCATGGACTCCTCCCCCTGCATATGTGGATTTTCCCAGTCATCATGTATGTCACTGGTAAACTGCCCACCAGCTTAACTCCTCATCCTGCTTATCCTTTAGAATAATACTTCCCGAAGTCTGTCCTGTGGTGATATTCAAAAAGGTTGTCATGGCGAAGTCAGTCTGGGAAACAATTACAAATTTATATTGTCCTAATGCACATCTACATTTAAGATACAGAACCTTTTTTTTTTTCTTTTTTAAAAGTAATACCTATGAGCATCACAGCATGGAATACATTTTTAAAAGGAAAACAATGTTCTAGAATCATGATTTCTGTATCATTTGTATTTCTACATAATTTCTCAGGGTTCTACCTTTAATGTGAATCTCTACAATATGGTGACAGGTCTTTAAACTTTAATCTGAACAATAACAAGCTTTATTCACTGACACTGCATGCTCAGATTCCATCTATCATTAAGCTCAATGATAACATGTATACATAAAGACAGAAACTGCAGGCTTACTGTTATTCTATGGATGTTACATTTGTGATTTTTCCATTTCTCCTTTATGATCTGCTATTGCGATTAGAATTCCAAGTGTTACATAAAACTGAGAACTCCCTAGGGACTAATATAGTAACACAAATTCCTCATCTCATTTTGCTCAGGTTTTTTTTTGCAACACTCAGTTTTAAACTCTGCCTCCTTGGCTGCTATAAAACATATCTTTTTTTAATTTCCTATTTCTTTTTTTTTTTTAATTTTTTTCCTGAGCCCTCTTCCTCCTATTGTTCTCTAACACTGAGTATTCCTATTTGCTCAGTTTCTCTTTCTCTACATTTATTTTGTTTATTCCTCCCCCCTTTTCTTCCTTCCTTCCTCCTTTCCTTCTGAGGACTAAACTCAAATCTTTTTCTTTTGCCCAAATTCCTTTCTAAGGGGGCCTGGTGAGTCACACCTACAAATGATAAAATCTCAGTAAACAGATTTTTATGATGTGGTTTGCTTCCCAACCTGACTCAGGTATAGCATCACATGAAAGATAGAAGACCCTTATCTTAACTCAAGCATTCCTTTCCAGTGATTCCTGGTTTTTCGGACAAAGCCTAACTCTTTCAAGCCAATTGTCAACTAAAGAATCCCTAAACCCACCTATGACTTGTAAGCCTCCGCTTGGAAATGTCCTGCCTTTTCAGGCCAAACCAATCTTTGCCTTCCACGTATTGATTTATGATTTCACCTGTAATACCTGTCTCCCTGAAATGTATAAAAACAGCACTGTAACCCAAACACAGTGAGTACACTTGCTCAAGGGATCTTGGGTGTGGCTCTGGGTCATGGTCCTCAAATTTGGCTCAGAATAAACCTCTTTAAATTATTTTACAGAGTTTGGCTTCTTTTCTGTTGACACTTCCTTCCAGTCTTGTGGTTTATCCTCACTTTATAGCTTTTGGTTCACAGGGGCATCGATGGCAAGACAGTGTACTTTCTGCATTGCCTCAAGAAGGTGCATATCTGGTGAAAGGCTTGAACTCTGCAGTCAGCCAGATCTGGGTTCCCCTTGCTTGCTCTAGCTTAGTTACTTACATGTGAAATCACGTCAGAGAGTTTTTGTGACAACTACATAAGACAATGACTATGATTGGAAAATGTAGTAATTGAGAAATAAGCCTCTGATGCCCGAAACAGTATAGCTCCATAAATATTTATTGAGTTAATATTAACTCTATTCTAAACGGTGTTTAACTAAAGCAAGCTGCTCCCTGGAGTGTTTACATGTTCTTGGGATATAAGTACTATTGTAAATTTGGAAAACAGCTTATTTTCTCTCAATTATCATCATTTTTGAAAAAATGTAAACACATATTAAAACATCTAAGAGTATACTTTATGAACTCTTTTATGAGCTGATTTTCTTTGTTCCTCACATTTGGAGAATATTAGACTATATAAATTACCCATATAATGTGGATTAAAAAATTTATACATGGCTAGTGAAAATGATAAAAAGATTACTAACTCTCTATTATATCTTTCATTACTATAAATCAGTCCTTTATCTAATACCACTTAATCTTAGTCATGTGAATTTAGTTTTAATTTATTCTAATGCTTTATACATTAAATCCAAAACCTTTTTCAAAAGAATGCATGATTTTATCTCTACCCCTTAAATTTAGCTGATATTTTAAAAAGATCTTTATTTATATTCATCTCTTAAAAAGTATATACACAAAATGTTTTTGTAGTAATAACCAAGGGAGGTAGCATTTTTTTCCCTTTATTTTAACTTGAGGAAGAAACTACAAAGAGGAAAAGAAGCACATACTGCTTCTTTCTAGACTTTTTCTAAATTTTATTTCCATTGGACATCACTGTGAGAATCTTTCATCAATCATAAGACATTTGCTCAACAGCTTTACTGAAACATTTTAAGCTTTGCCATTTTGAAACACTCCAAGCTTTGCCATATTTTTTTCAGGTAAATGATCTAGCTGATTTTATGATGCAATCTATTTTAAAGTTATCTTGTTAAAATAGCAATTAAGTAAAACTACAAGTTAAGATTTAAAAAACTGCTTTCTAAAAAATGCTATCCTTTGAACAAGTTACCAAATACAAGGACTTTTAACAGAATGTGATGAAATAGAACTTGAATGTAAATTGGGACATAATTTGGCTACTCATTCACTTCTCAGTATTTTTTCAGTGCCTTCCATTTGTGAGGCTGTATGTAAATCTAAGAATATAAAGAGAAATGGAAGATTATTGTTTTCTGGAGAGCCACAATGTAGTAGGCAGAAAATGTGAAGTGTGACAGTTTGGCAAACCAACCATTGGAACAGTTATGTATTTTTATGTATCTCTAAAAGAGGTATGTGTATAGTTTTACAGGAGGAGCAAAGAAAGTATCACACACACACACACAGAAACTGATAAAAGACAAAGACAGTAGAGTTTTAAGGGGGAATTACCTTTTATCTGCGTATTTAAAAAGAAGTTGAGAATTTGTAAGTCATTTCTGATAAAAGAATCCATACATTTAAGCCAAGGGAATAACAGGTACAATGACAAGGACATGCGGAAGGTCATAATAAGTCAAGAAACAGGAAAATGCATTACTTTTATGTGACTGAAGTGAAATAAATAGAGAGGGGTGAATGTTACCCAGAATTTTAAGTCATCCATTCACTCTTGCATGGAAGACTTGAGGATACAGATATTCCTCAAATGGTCATCTTATTCAGTTTTTGGCAAACAGGATGACATTTTATCTCTTGTCCATGAAGTCATTCCAAGACTTCTACCAGGAGCAAAGTTGTTTTTTGACTCTTAAAAACAAAGGAGCTTGAATGAATTTTTTAAGTCTGTGGGAAGAAACTTACTATATTGTCTAAGATGGAAAAACACACTAAGAAGGAATTTTGTTTTGTTTTGTCTTTTTGGGGCATGAAAGTTTGAATTAGAAAGTTTTGATGAAAATAAAATGGGTAATGTCGATTGAAAGGGACTTAAATCTAAATGATCCTCTTTAAAAACTGTATCAATTAGAGAACAATATATTTAACAGAGGTAAACGCACCCTTTAGTTAAACAACACCAGAAGCAAAGTAAAATTGCACATTTTTTTACAAAGCTCCTATCTTCTGCCCCTCCCTTCCATTCTCCAAGCCCCTAACATCCTTTCCTTCTTTGTACTTCGAGGGGATTATCACCCAATCCATTTATACTGGTGAGGTGATTAATTATGTGCTTAAGAAAAGGGAAGTAGTAACAAAGATCTTAGTCATTTAATTATCCATTTAATAACTATTAATTAAAAATAAATATTTTTACACTGATTCATTTCTTTCAGCATGAGCTAACTGCACAATAGAATGTAGGCACATTTGAAAACTACAGTAAACCGTTTTAAGCTACTAGTTGCAACTCCAAAACAGTAATTTTAACCTCAATTTGGGGCAGATCCTGTGCTGGGAAAAATGCATAAGAAATCCTTTTATATAGATTTTTATTCCTAATCAACTTTATTTTAAATTAACATTTGTTATCTAACATATATATTCCTTAATTTCCCTTTTAATCATACTTTATCAGGTATAAATATCAGATTATTATAATTCCTGTTTTCAATGCTTGGTATACTTACCCTAAACTTGTAAAACTGGCAGTAAGTTTAAATTCTAAGTAAACTTTAATCCTCAATGTTGCATTCATTAATCAGTGATAATTTACACTAATATAAGTTCATTGATCTTATCCTTCAGATTCTCCCATGTGAGTAATTTCATCCTTACAAGACATTATTAGATACATTAAGCAATGGCATTCCATTCCAACAAATGAGCCTGGCTTGACTGCTGAAGAAACACCCAATTAATAATGAAATATAAAGTGACTTGTATAATTTTTCATATTGTAGCATCTAATTTATTGTAATCCTGGAAAAAAATTCATGTGTAGCCATTCAGAATGAATTACCAGAAAATGTACATCACTAAAATATTGATTAAATCAATTGAGATCTACATATATTTCTCATGTGTTTACACCTTTAAATATAATTGACCTGGAAGTTTTTGCTTTTTAAATGTATCTCATGAACATTTAAAAATGCTGTTAACTTAACCCTTCAATTTATTAATGAAATTTTAAAGTTTTTACTTTAGAAAATTTCACTGACTTTATTAGACTTAAAAGTACAGTCTCTTTAAAAAACTACTTCTGCCCTTTATTGTTTCTTTCTTGCTTTGAAAAGTGTTTTTAACTTAACATGTATCATGACCACAGGAGGAAAAAGTTATTGTAGTGTCACTTTTCCATGTGGTATTTTATTTTTAAAGAAGAAATTCCTATTACTGCTACTACTAGAAAAAACAGAGCACCTTAAATATTTTATTATTTGCATCTAAAAACTCTATAGGTGTGTAGTGGAATAATAGTGATAATATTTTGAAATATGCCACCCTCCCTTTCTGCATTTTATTATCTGCTGTAATCTTCCACCCACTTACTCAGTAGCATTCACTGCCTCAACAAAGAGCTGAAAGACAAAAAAAAAAAAGCACTTCAAATTCAAATGTTTAGCCTTTTATACTGCTAAAGCCTTGACACTAACTAGATGAAGACCAAACTTCAGGCTTGATAAAAGACCCATTTGCGGGGGGCAGAGGCAAAGGAAAAGCCAGGACAGCAAGCACTAAAGCAAGAGGAGGAGAAAGCAAGCAAGGCTTCCCACCTCTGGAAGCCACGAAGCTGGCAGGCTCCCAGAAATCCCCGCACCGGGAACGATGCAGGTGCAGAAGACAGCCCAGATTGTTTAGAAAGACAGTTGTGAGCCACCTCCTAGAGATTCACTCAGCTTCTGAATAGCAGTATGACTCCAGAACAACCAAGAGATGTAAGTGTTACACAGTTGGAAGAAAGGGCCTGGGATAGGGACCTTTCCGATCATCAAAGAACCAAAGAAAACTGAACTATCTCAAAATTGTTTTGTAAATTTCCCAGGGAGCAAGACCAACCACAATCCTGGAGAAGGACTTCTGAGGTGGGGCAAATTACTCCAAGAATCGAATGTATCTGAGCGGATAGGAATCGAGGAGCACACCAGTGTTTACTAAAGTTCTTTATTGGAGCCAATGCACCTCCCCCAACCCCCAGCTGCTAGGAATGTCAGCCTTTGGTGACTCACAGCTGTGTCCCTCACTGGGCATAGCCCTCAGCTGCAGAGATCTGCTTTAGGATTATAAGGGAATCCCCTAGGTAATGACAGGGCAATGGCAAGGGGTTTGTATCAGCTCCATAATCTCAATTTGGGTCTATTCTGAAAGTCCATCCCAGCTCCAGAGTTCTTTGGAAAATCAGTTGCAATCACATTGACTATCAGCTTCTCCCTCTGCCCACCTGCCCTTTGCACTTTCTTATAGGTGTCTGTCTACCTGGTAGCATTCCTTAAGGACAATTTCTCTTCTGTGCTCAACTCACCATCTTGAGTTTGTTTTTGGGAAACCCAATCTAAAACACAGGGATGCAGGGTAAAATAAATTTAATCTTGAGAGTCCCATGGCAGGCAGAGATAGCCAGGAGGGAATAAAGGGACTCTTTCTTTTATGGGAGGGAAGAAAGGAACTCTTGATAAGACAAAAGATTTCTGAGCGTTCCTACATAGCACCTGCTGGTGGAAGTGTACTGTCTTTCAGAGATCCCTGTCTATATATCCTGCAGAGAAGCCACACTAGGAATTGGCTCTGATCTCCTCTCCCACAGTGGCTGGCCCCATGCCCTCCATAACTTCGATATAATCCTGGTAGAGTAGATGAGGTGTGAATCTTTAATTTTTCTGATATTAAGTTTCTAATATTCAAAGTACTATGAGATAATATTAGAAATTAACTGTTATAGAACATTAGAGAAACATTTTTTGAATATCTGTTGACTGAAATTTGTGCCAGTTATATAAAACAGGTACAATATTGCTCATTTTACACAAGAAGAAACTGAATTTTTGATGTATATATGCTTGTCCAAATTTATCTTGATTATTTAATAAAACTGTCAGAGAAAGATTCGAATACAGGCCTAACTCCAAAGCCCTTCTTCTTATCGCATCCCTATATAGTATCAAACAGCTTAAACAACTATTTTCACTCTCCAAAGCTATTTTACAATTATCTTTAGTTTTCTATTTATGACTTCTCAGGGATTTTTAAAAATGTAGCCGATGTTTTCTTACATCACACATATGAAATTGTCTCTAATGGGCATTTTATTACAACTATGGGATTAAAAATTTCAAATACCTTTGAATAATTTTTTGTAAATTTAAATATTTAAGGGATTAGGTAATTACATTTGCTTTAATTTTTTCCCTTTATTTCGTCTCTCCATAAATGAAAGAGTATATCTGTGCCTCATTTCTCTTTGTGTTTTGTTTTGTTCAATATTTTGTTATTAATAAATAGCATTCAAGATGATTGAAGCAACCACCCAACTCTGAAAATGCATATCAAACATTTTATTCTATTACAGTAATACAAATTTTCTTATAGCTTGGGGAAACAATCTCAACCAGAAAACTTAAAATTTCAGAACAAATTATTGACAAGTATTGTCATATCTCTAAAGATTAAGTAATATATTTTGTACATATTGAAAAAGTATATATTAAAAATTAATGTGAGGCAAATTTTTATTTACATCTTCAACTACTTCCATAAGCAACAAAGAATATATTAAAATAAACTCCTCTACAATAAATAAATGTGAAAGGATGATTTTAGAATCCTTTTAGTCATTAACATATGCCTTCGGAAGAAAAATAAATGCATAAACAAAATTCCTTGGCTAAAATCCCAAAGAGCTTTGGAGTCTGGAATCCTCCAACAATTGGAGCAGTATCAGAAAGATATAGATCTGAGTTATGCCTAATTTCTTCAATAATTTCACCCCCAAAAGGTCTCCTTAAGAGAGGATATGTGAAGCTAGATTCCTATTAATATTTCTTCTTCAAATCAAAAGCTTAATGAAAAGAGAAAAAAAGATAATGGATTCTCATAAATTACCTTTGAGCTTAAAAGTTATTTTCAGAATTTCTCAAAGAGAAAGCTGAGAATATTGCAATATCTAATCAAAGGAAATAATACTTGAAAACCCTGTGAACAGTGCTAGCTGCAAGAATTCTAGGATCTTTCCCTTTGAAGAAAAACAAACAAACCTCACCAATGACTATTGCACAGATAATATTTGTACTTTCTTATTAAATATATTGGGTGACTGACATTTGTTTCTCTTTTATCAGTATCTGATATGATCTTTAATTTCTTAATACATTCTTTTCATAAAAGTATTTATCACACAATGCTCATGAATTTAGCTTCTATCGGATTTTCCAAGGTTTATTAAGATAACCCTTTGAATGACAGTCTTTTTTTTTTCTTCAGCACAGAGGAAGCTATGCAGATATGTAACAATGCTTTGGAATTGAAACCACTGCTCATACTGCACTACTACCTAGAGGACTGTGTGCATATGGGTGTATACACATCTTCTTATTTAGCACAGAGCGTTAATACTATACAAAATATTGAATAACTTATAGCACTCACCAGAGTCAGTTTATTAAGTATAAATCATTGTATCTGTGATTCTAAGAATATAATGGCAGATTAACAACATTCAAAAGAAGTCAAACTGGTGATACTTTTCATACATCATGTATTCATTCATTTGTCAAACATGATGCTCCTGGGGGTATCTGTGATTATTTCAATTTATATGTTGAAATTAAAACTTTATCTCTTTGCTTATTAGTATGTTGTGTAATGTTAGGTTTAGGTTTATTTCTAATTGATAAAAATTTACAAATTATTTAAAATGTTTAAAGAACAAAGAAATTGATGTATCTGAAACATTAGGATTATATAAAAATTAGTGTAATGTTAAAAAGTTAATAAAGATATTACATGAAATGGTCTTTTGAACAAAATAAAAATGATAGTGTGGCAACTTCCAATTATGATATTAATGTGGGTCGACTTGGACCCTTGCAGAAGGTGGAGACAGGTACAGAATTTGGCCACTCTTAGATTGACTACAGAAAAGATGAATATCTACTGCTTTGTATTTCCCTTTTTTCCTATCGGTTTTAATTAGAAAACGATGAAGACAGAGGAAAAGAGAAGGAGAAGGATGAGAAGGAGAAGGTGGTTAAGACTTGCTAAGGAGACAAGACAATTACTGCTCTCTGGGAGTTCAGGATGAGCAGAAGGCAGGCTGCGATGGGGATGTGAGTGGCTAATTAAAGACTAAAGTGCACTGCCTAACGGGGACAGGAGGGTTACAATGGAAATATCACAAATTACACAAATAATCAGAATTGAATCCTCTGAGTACTAAAACAGATTGAAACCATCTATTTCCTGGACTACCAGCATCTGCGAGGGCTGTTTGAACCATGAATTTATAAAGTAATTTAGACCCCTACATTTCTGAAATTGAAGGAAAGATTCAGGATTACTAAAAATACTGATAGTAGCTAGCTGTCTGCTGAGAGCAGCAGAATTCTAGGAGCAGCAAGGCAATGTAACTGTGAAATCTACTTTAGTGTGGTCGCGCTACTATAATCTTCCTATGTTATATATACATAGAGACAATATATCATATATAACTGCTATGTATGTATGTATATATGTGCATATATGTATACAGTGTGATTCTTTGGTACACAGCAAAATAATATGCAATGGTTAACTCTTTTGGGCTCATCAGTAATTAGAACCTAGAAAGATACTGAGATTTATTTCAGCAATTTTAAGTTTTGCCTAAACGGAGACAAAAAAACACACAAATGTTTAAGAAATATTTTGAATGGCTATATCAAAATACCTTACCTTATGTACAATAAAAGAAAACAGCCAAATATCACAACAGATACGTTCATCTCCTTACTCAATTTCCCTTTCCACATAGTCTCAGTTACTCTAAACAGTTAACAAGTCTAGGAAACTTGGCGCTCTCTTTGAGTCTTTTTGTTGCAAATCTCCTATAAATAATCAATCTGATTATTCTATGGCTTCATCTTTGAAATAAATCTCAGATTCTCCTGTTTTCAGTTTCCCATTGCTAAAACTCTTATTCTGACTTTTCTCATTTACTTATATCATTACAAGAAGCTGAATTCTTAGCCTTGAGTCATTCATTATTTCAACATGCAAACTATTATGTTATTAATATTTTTAAAATACTAATGGCACTAACTTAATATATATTACTCTTCTGCTCTAGGGTTACCTCATACATTATGCAATATATTGTAAAAAAAAAAGATAAAAGTAAAAGAAGTTATATAAGTTAGAAAGGTGATAGAGATACATGTGAACGTCTGTGCTTGTATGACTGCGTGCATGTCTGCATGTGTGTATGTGTGCATAGAATCAACTTAGACAATTTACTAATCATCTAATTCTATCAGAACCACTCAACTTATTAGCCATATTCAATGGAGATCTTAAACTAAGCAATTTCAAAAACATCACTGTGAGCTTGTAACTATATACCAGTATGTTCCATCATATATCCATAGCATGACCTTATTCAGCATGGAGAAAAAATTGAAATATTTGGTGAGATATATAGATAGAGAAAAATACTATAAGATGAAATAAAGGAAACTTTTACATTTGCTTGCTTTTATAAAGTAGTCCTTTATTTAAAATTCTCATTAAAAAAAAAAAAGGAAGAACAGAGAGGATATTTTGGTAGGATATAGCAGCTGACTTGACCCAGAAAGGCAATGGGAGTTTTGCCCTCAACCACAGATCTTTTCAAAGTCTGTGGAATAACCTACCTATTGAAATAAGTATTCCCATTTCATGGATCATTAATTTCTTTTTCAAATGATTAAAGATATATTATAGAAGAAAGTCTTCCCTAGACCAGGAAATAGAACATTATAAAGTGGCTTTTTCTCTATTAGGTCCCCAAAGGTTTTATCTTGTCTGTTTTTGATCATCTCTAGTGCTCATGTCTACAGGGAAGAATATGCATTCTAATTGTTCTCAATGACAGAAACATTTTTCATTATACTTAAATTTTTATCTTTTTAAAACTTCAGATCATTATTCCTAGTTCTAAGACCTTAGCTAACTAAAATAAATCTTCCTTCTCCTTTATAACATACTATTGCAAGTATTTATATATAGTTATAATATCCACCCATTCATCATCATTTCTCTTCGCCATACATATTAAATATCCTTAATTTTCTTTATTAGATCATATGCCTCTTTCCTTTTATCTTTTTCACCATCCTTTAAACTGGCTAATTTTTCAATATATCTTTATGTCAAAAAAAGATGGGAGAGAAAAGAAGAAAATGAGAGAAATAATTGAGAAATATATATATTGTTATAAAAGACACAGCTGTTTTATTGTTATGTCATAACTTATCCACCTAAATATCAGGTAAAAGTTTACATGAAGCTGACTTTTGGCCAGTCTCGGTGGCTCACGCCTGTAATCCCCGCACTCTGGGAGGCCAAGGCAGGAGGATTGCTTAAGGTAAATATTACCTGGAAACCTTGTTGTATGTTAGGCTTGATTTTCTTTTTAAAACAAACAGATCAAGTAGATGTTTTAGAATTAAAAAACAAAACAAACAAAAAACCCAGAAAAGAAACAGTAAGGAAACAACTCTATTCCAAGTTTCCTAATTGGTCACACACTTTTCTCATTATTCACACCTTAGATCCTCCTGCTCTTTCAATCAGGAAAGCTCTTTCCCTGTTTCTGCTTCTTGAGACCGTCCCGATCTCCTCCTTTATGTAGGCGTTTTTGTTGTCCTAGTTAATGTGTTTCAACTTTATTCTGAACATGCACTGTCAAATGGACATGTTCATTCGACAGTCATTTATCACACAGTTTTGCATTCCTACTAAGTGTAAAGCATTTCGTAACTTACAAAACAGTGCAACGGTGAGAGAATGTTATCTGCTATTGTTTGTAGTACTTATATTTCAGTGGTAAGTACTTTAATTAAATAATCACACAAATGTGTAAGAATTAATTGTGATAGATGCTAGGGAGGAAAATAAACTCACTGTTATTTGCTCTTCTCACGGTCCTTTTTACACTCCGCAGTTAAAGTAGTCCACGCACTGCTTCCCTGGAATCTGGGAGGCTTCTTAAGAACAGGGAAAGTTCTGTTTCTATATATCCCTCATGAGGTCGAGCACGATTCTCTAGCACGTACTCAATAAACGTATGTTAAATTGAGTGCAGGTGTGCTCACCGGGGATTTCTTTCTTTTTTCTTTTTTTCTTTTTTGATAGTGTCAAAGCAAAGTTTGCAGATCACCTGCATCAGAAATACCTGGGGTGCTTGTTAAAATGCAGGGCCCTCTGAGATCTTTTGAATCAGAATCTTTGGTGCAGACTGGGAATTTAAAATTTTCAATTAAGTTCCCAAGTGATTTTCACACGTGCTATTATTTTGGGAATCACTGGAGCACATGTCCAAAGAACAATTTATTATTAAATCAAATCTTTACATTTAATATAGTTGGTACACAAAGTATGAAAATAACACATTTTTTGGTATTCCTTTGTATATATAGTTGAAACTATTTTAAGAGCATATTATATTATAGATACTGTGTTTTCCCAAATCCCTCAGTGAGATTTTCTGTCATGTGTCTGTAAACGAAGAAGAAGATACCTCTCTTTGCCTACCTAACATCCTTTCTGTTTTTCTTACTAATAAAGCAATGGCTTTTGCTCTGGGTGACAATGTGCCTGTGTAAAAGTACTAATCTCCCCCGGCTGCTGTGCAACTACAGTTATCCATATGAGCTGGCTCTAGCCAATAGAGGGTAAGCAGAGGTAACCGAGTAGGTTTGCTAGGAAAATATTTTAAAGCATGACTAGTTGTCATTTCTCCTTGCCTTTTCTTTCTGCTGATAATATGAGCATGTTGGATAAGGGTGAAAGTCACGTTTCCCATGGTGTAGAGGGATAAAGTTACCTGGTATGTTGCTAGCAATGTGGAATGCACACCAGCGTGTCCCTCTGGATTTATCATGTGGGAAATATAAACACCGTTATTATATAAGCCACCATGATAGCATTTATGTCCTTGAATAGATCCCCAAATGAGATATCCCCAAACGAGACATCTGTGGTAGGCAGAATAACAGTTTCCCAAAAATGTCCACATCCTAATCCCTAGAACCTATGAATATGTCACATTACATGGCAGAAAAGAACTAAGTTTGCAGATGGAATTTGTGGTTGCTAATCATCTGATGAGAGATTACCTCTGATTATCTGAGTGGGCCCAGCATAATCAGTGGAAGAGGGAGGCAGAAGAGTCAATGTCAGATAATGGAGGCTGAGGAAAGACTTGATTGGGCACTGCTGTTTTTTCTTTTTTTTTTATTTCAGGAAATTATGAGAGTACAGACATTTTTGTTTCATTTTATATCTTTGCCTCTCCCTAGCAAGGGTTAGAGGCATGCCCTTCCCCTCTACAATGTTCACCATGTCCCTCAGTTGTGAGTCTACCCCCCAACCCCCTAATCCCTGGAGAACACTACCACCATATGAGCACAATAGTGTTAATCAATCAGTACCAATTTGATGGCGAGCACATGTGGAGCCCATTGTTCCAATCTTGTGTCACCTCACTTTGGATAATGGGATCAAGCACAATCCAGGAAAATATAAGTGGTGTTAAATCACTGTCGTTTCTTAAAATTGAGCAATATTCCATTGTATACATATAACAAATTTTAATAATCCACTCACAAATTGATGGACACTTGAGTTATTTCCACATCCTTGCAATAGTGAACTGTGCTGCCATAAACATTCTGGTGTAGATGTCTTTATTATAGAATGTCTGTTGCTCTTTTGGGTAGATGCCTAATAGTGCTATTGCTGGATCGAATGGTACTTCTATTTTTAGCTCTTTGAGGAATCTCCAAATTCTTTTCCACAGAGGTTGCACTAGTTTGCAGTCCCACCAGCAGTGTAAGAGGGTTCCTGTCCCTCCACATCCTTGCCAGCATTTGTTGTTTTGGGATTTTTTGATAAAGGCCAATCTCACTGCGGTTAGGTGATATCTCACTGTGGTTTTGATTTGCATTTCTCTAATGATTAGAGAAGTTGAGCATTTTTTTATGTTTGCTGGCCATTAAGAAGGGGATGCTTCTAGAAGCTAGAAATAGCAAGAAAATGGATTCTCCTCTATAGGCTGCAGAAAGAATATGGGCAAATTGATTTTTAGCTTAGCAAGACTCATTTTGGACTTTTGCCCTCCAAAACTATAAGATTGCTTAAGCCACTAAATTTGTGGAAAACGTTTGACTTGAATTTGACAGAAGCAATTGGAAATAATATAATACATTCACTTCAAAAATATAACTTCATGTCTATTTAAATTTTAAGAAATATTAAAGACAGCAAATACCATTTAAAAATTATATGACCTGGGTTAATTTGTATACATGCATACAAAAATAAAAAACTGCAGAAGTCTTTTCATGAAATAGGCCAAGAATCTGTCATGAATAAAGAATATTCTACTGTAAAATGATTTCCTAGAAGAACACAAACTACTGCTGTATATGTGATAATACTTTCCCTAGTAAAGATATAAGCACTATAATTAAAACATTCTGTATCAAATTCATTAGCTCTTATTGACTTGTGTCTCAGTTGCAAAGTAGGAGGTAATTTGGAGTTGATCACTGTAGCCCTAGGTGGCCCTAAATCATCAGGGCCTAATTATAGGCTAACACAGAAAAGTGTTAGCCAGAGGTTGTAGTTCTCAGAAGATGCAAGACTGAATTTCTGAAGACCAGTCAGTACTTATTAATAGAAACTTGGGCAAACCCCTTCCATCTTTCCACCTGGCTATTTGTGCACAACCACAGAAATTAATTGGTCCTCCCTATTATTGGCGCAATTTCTTTTTCGTTTTCCCAGAAATATGTAGCTTATTATCAATTTTCTCTTTATCTCCTGGTTGCCTCCAACACCTTTGACCTAGGAACTGGGCTTTTCATACAAGGTGAGGTTGATGAATACAAAAGGGCAATGCACAGCTGACAACCTACAGGTTAGTGATTGTGGACCACGTCCAAATGAGCTCTTGATCTGACTGGAAGAAAGAAAAAAGCTTAAGTTTTTAGGCTAGAAAAACTTGCCTATTTTTAGGCTAGAAAAATTTGCCTATTCAATCACATGTCCATGAATTTATAAATAAGAAACATAAGTCAACACAACCTCCCATTCAATTATTAAATATTTTATGAATTATCATCATCTGTGTTGCTTTTTAGTCAGGATTCGCCATGACCTACATAAGTTATGTTACCAGTTTTTTGTTTTACCACACAGATTGATTTTTTTCCTTATAAGCTCCTGCAATTTTAAAAGTCTCTTAGGCTAAATTCTAAAAAATAGATTCTAAAACCTATCTTTTGTTCCCATAACCTAATATAATCCCTTCTGTAGATTTAATTTCAGAAAATGTTTGCTACCATAAAAATGTATGATTATTAAAGAATTTAAAAGTTTTTTAGTATTATTTATGAGTTATAAAACTATTGTAGAGTTAGTATTCATAATTCAGGGTATGGAATAATCTATTGTTATTTTATAACCCAATTAAATGGGTTTGGTAAATATCCTTCTGTCCTAGATGTTTCTATTCAGGGTTGGAAGGAACCTCAGAAATCAAGTGGACCAACTAACTTTGAAGAGACAGAATTTTGGAGATTTAAACTGTTCAAGGTCACCATCTAGTCAATGTTACATTCTCACCTGGTTTCACTACAGGAACTGGCAGACCATCACTCTTTCACAAAGATAGTTCTGCTTTTGTGATGTCATTGTTACTCATCTATGTTCTAAGAAAAGTGAAAAGAAAATCATTTAATTCCTGCACAAATACTTTACATAAGGGACAAATTTAGATATATTCACTATGCTTGACTTTACTAAAGGGCCAAATATTTATATGTGAAATTGAAAAATGTTTCCCACATAATAAAATAATTTATCATAATAAATAAATGAACTAAGTTATGGGTGCTCTCTATCGACACTGCCATAGTTCTTTGAGTAAGTAATAGAAAAGGAAAACCAATGTAAAATACCGTGTAAACTACTTTTCTTGTTTATTTCAATAACCTGGGCTATCACTAATAATTTATGCCGCATTTCTAAATTTAACATTACCCTCATAAAGCAAAAGAAATAAACGGTAAAAAAAAAAAAAAGCAGAACTTTTATTTCTAAATACTGTAGATTTCCTAAATTAAATACAAAGCATTATAATACTGGATCAGGTACTAAACTATTTTTAGTTTTTTTAAGCAAACATGTTTATTCTGCTTACTATGTCATGATTTTTTAATAGCTTTACAATCATTAATTTATTTAATCTTCATAACAACCCTATCAGGTTTGCACAATTACCATCTGTATCTCACAGATAGAACAATTCTCCTCTCTGCCTAGTAAGTGACAAATTCAAACGCTGGAATTCTATTGCCGAAGTCCACATTCCTCAACAGTGTGCTGAGTTACGTCTTTGATATGACTACACTGCTTTCAGCTTAGTCCATTAGAAGGCAAACCCTACGGTAGATCTGAAAAATGATTGAGTAAATCTGAAATCAATTGAAAATATACTATACATGGTTGTATTTAATGATGAAATAATCAATAGATTAGACTTTACTTTTTATTTGCTAGTATTATTACCACATAATTATAGGTACATATACACGCACATATATAATTCAAAATGTTTTAAATATAACATACTTGGTAGAGTTACTAAATTGTTTTTTACCCAAGATCTATCCAAATAGTAGCATAAAATATGGACATAAAATATAGCAACAGAATTAGAATCAGAATAGAATCCAAAATTTCTGACATGTTGCAGAGATGAATGCAATTACAGGAGTAAACGCAATCTTCTGGAAAACTTGGGTTGAAAAAATAATTTGTTTAAGTACAGGAGAACCACTTAACAAAGACACACAGTGTGTTCCAAGAAGTTTAGTTAGTAGTTCAGTTTTGAATGAAAATTTGTGAAAGTCTGTTAGTGTCAAAAGAAGCTATATTAGTAGAAATGAGCTATCTGGAATGATAAAGGGGCTGCCTCCTTGCTATTTCTTAAACAGGACCTTTGCACTTGCTGTTTTCTCTTCTGCAAAGACTTTTTCTCAGATATCACTTATTTTACTACTCATGTTGGTCACATCTGTACTTCAATATTATGACATATAGTTATCTCTTTACCATCCTACTAAACACAACACTTCCCCCTCACCCTCTATGTCCTGTTTTATTTTTCATTCATGGCACTTATTTATACTAGATACTCATATATTGCTGGTGGGTAATGCCAATTGGTAAAGACACTCTGGAAAACAGATTGGCAGCTTATAATTAAACTAGCCATCCAAGTACAATAAGACCCAGAAATTTCATTCTTTGGTACTTATCCCTGAGAAATGAAATTTTATTTTAATTCAAAAACCTTCTCAAAACTTCACCTGCTGTAAAGTATGCTTACAGCATCTTTATCATAACAGCCAAAAACTGGAAACAACCAGGTGAATGGTTAAACAAATGGTACTACATGTATACCATGGAATACTTCTCAGCAATAAAAGGAACAAGCCCTTGAGGCACACAATAACTTTGATGAATCTCCAAGGGAATTATAGTGAGTGAAAAAAATCATATCCCAACAGGCTGAATAATGTGTTACTCCACTTACATAACATTTTTGAAATGACAGAATACTATTAATAGAAATGGAGAACAGATTAGCATTTGCCAGGGGTCAGGGATGGGAGGTGGGGGAGGTTTCAGAGGAGAACTCTGAGGGATTTGGGAGTGAATATAAAAGGGCAACATGAGGGATCTTTGTGGTGATGGAACCACAGTCATGCATCGCTTAATGACAGGGATACATTTTGAGAAATGCATCATTAGGCGATTGTGTCATCCTGTGAACATCAGAGTGCACTTACCCAAACCTAGATGGTGTGGCCTACTGCACACCGAGGCTACATGGTTATAGCTTATTGCTCCTAGAATATAAACCTGTACAGCACGCAACTGTACTCAACCCTGCAGGCAACTATAACACAATGGTTAAGTACTTGTGTATCTAAACATATCTAGATGTTTAGATACTTTTTCTATAAAAAAAGTACAGCAAGAAATACAGAATTATAATCCTATGGGATACCATTGCATATGTGATCTGTCCTTGATTGAAATATCATTATGCAGCACATACTGTATTCAGTATCGTGACTCTATTGGTGATTATGAGAGCCTACACATGAGATAAAATTGTATAGAAGTACACACACACACACACACACACACACACACACACACAGATGAGTAAGTACATGTAAAATTTGGAAAATCTAAATAAGATTGCTGGATTGTATCAATGTCAGTATCCTGGTTATGATATTACAGCATAGTTCTCAAAATGTTACCATTTGGCAAAATTATGTAGAGAGTGCAGGGGATCTATCATGTGGATCTAACCTACTGTTATCTCTAGAAATTTCAACCAAAAAAATAAAATACAGCTCATTTAGTCAGTTACTTAACCATGCTCACTTTTAGCTTGAGATGTCCACATTAAGCATGTGAAAATTATGAATTATAAAGTGTTTAAAATTATCATAGTGATTTTATGAGCTGAAACTAATTTATAAAAGGTTGATATATTGAAGTTTCTGAGAGATAATTCTGCAAAGTATAATTGTAATTTTCCTAAATATATAAATCAACGATGATTCTACATTTTAAAAAACCTATTTTCTTAAAAGGAAACAAAATATGTACTTTTTTCCTAGAATCTTCTGTAAATTATACTGATTAAATTCTTTCTGCCCTTGCCCTCCCCATGACAGATCCTATAATCAACCAACTTGAGTATAGAAGACTTTTGAGCTCAAAATTAGTTACATTTGAATAAATGGTTACAAATTAAACAATATTTGTAATGCGTTAAAGTTTTGTCTGATATTTCTTGTTAGATCTTCCTTATTTTGAATTATTATTTTTGTTTCACATAGTTTCTCTTTTTCTGACATGTATGTATGGCAAATAGATATAATTTTCTCTGAGCACCTATTTTAGAAATTAGCTATTTTAGTGGAAAGGATGGGAACAATTGAATTTTCAGATTATGTACCATGTAAAATTACATATTACTTAAAAAGTTTTAGTGACTTACAGATTAATTCGAAGTCGCCTCTAAATTTACCTATTTATGAATCACTTTACTGGTCTTGATGTACCTCTCCATTTTACAAGAGAGAAATAAGTATTTATAAGGTATAATTTTATCTTTATATGACATCTAGTAGAGGCAATTGTTTACTTAAATAACAGAGAATACACATTACATATGTCAGGCTATAATTTAAATTTTGATCAGTAAATCCTTTTTTTTTTCCAGAGTATATATTAACAGAGAGTTAGCTATTTCCCCATGGTTAATCAGTTTTCCACCCCTTATTTTGGGTACACATGACAAAAAATATTTAAAATACAATCATGAAGAAATATATTAATGAATTGTTTTATTCAGTCTTCATAATATCGGACAGTAGTAACGTAATTTATTTTTATAATAGGTTAGCATAATCAGTCACAAGTCACAAGAGTTCTGTAGTACCCACATTTGGAGCAAAGTTACCCTTCCTCTCATTACGTAACAAGGTCCAGAGATAGAAACTATTTTTTTGTGCATGAATATTGGTGGCAAACTTGGACACATAAAGATAAATGGCACGACTTCCACTTAATTATCAATGAACGTAACACCTAGTTTAGAAATGTTTTTGTTTTATCATATTTAAATCATATACATTCAACAGTCACTTATGTTAAAGATAGTGCAGTTTAGCCAGGAGTCAGGAATCAGGGCTCCAGTTCTGGGATGGCCACTGAGTTTTGTTTTCTCATATAATCTGATATATTTTGAAAGTACTCTATTTTTCCTGTTCAATAAGAAAATCAACTTCATTCAAGTGATATTTAATCAGACTAAAGGAGTAAATTGTTTCTTTAGACAAAATAGCAAAAAAAAAAACAAAAATGATGCACAGTAGCTATAGATATTAACATATATAAATATAATTAGCAGCAAATATAAGATTGTACAAAGCCAAATAGATAGGGATAATCAGGTGTTGACTACGTTAGAATATTAACATGTTACATCTTTACTATATCATAAATGTGCCTTAAAGAAAAAAATAGTCTATTGGCAATACAATGTTTTTAAGAATCCCAAGAAATTATTAAAAGGAAAACTGAAAATTATTTAGATACTGAGAGCTGCCGGTTATACTATGTAATCTATAAACAAGGGCTTGTTCAATTTATCTATTTGCTTGCTTCATGGAACAGTGCTTGTACTAAAGAAATGCTTAATCAAAGTGCTATGACTTTTGCTGATTTTTCATAGTTGCCAACAGACATGGTCATAAATTTTGAGGCACACAGAATATGAGACCTTGTTGCATATTATAAACTGTCACTTAGCAAACCTGATAGATTACACCAACCTACCATTTCCCCTGATAACAAGGTAATGGAAATCTTTGCTTCTCTCAAAGAAACTAAAACATATTGCTTAAATCATTCTATGAAATTTAGAAGTTTCTTTTGAAAATTCTATTCACATTCCTAAATAACAATACCAAATTAAGAAAACATGTGCATGGCATACTAAACTCAGGAAATACTACTATTAAAAAAATTACAAATCTAATACTCACTGGAGATCACCTTTAACTTGTTTAGTCTCTATGGTGTGCCACTTAATTTACATGCATTATCACTAACGTGTAAAACAGTTAAGTGAAGGGCCGCGAACACTCAGAGCATCAGTGGTACAGTTAAAATCCAAATCCACATGATAGTTTGCTTCAAAATCATTGGGTTTTCCTATGTACTAAAACGACACTATCTATTTAGGAGACTTTTTTTAAGCAAAATTATTTTACTGATTTTATTAGTTTCATCTTAGTTTACTCCTGTAAAAATCAAATTTTTCACCTACTGTGAAGTTTCTTCTAGCTTTTTGGGGGAACCTTTCTCCTTCAACTACCCCTCTTTCCTATAGCACTAAGCTCTCCCTCTCTAATGAATGATTCCAACCAACCTAACCGTGTGCTCTGATGTATTCAGTCTTAAAATAGGTTGCTGTGTGTTTCCTCAGTATCTTTACTGAAAAACTTGTCAAGAAAAATTGTCTGGGTTTCTTTCTCCAGTCTACACAGCACACTCCTCACTCCCTCCCAGTTCATTCTTCAATAACAGCCTGACGGCTTTGTCTTCCCAACCTGTGCTGCCATTGGCAGTGAGCCTTGGGGCTTCATCTCCCCAATTCCAATGGGCATCTTCAACTTTTATTCAATCTCTTAACACAGCTGTCCCCAACCTTTTTGGTACCGGGGACTGGTTTTATAGAAGACAATTTTTCCATAAATGGGTGAGGTAAGGATGGCTTCAGGATGATTCAAGCTCCTTACATTTATTGTGCAATCAAACCTCTCCAAAATGATAATGATAATCTGTATTTGCTCCCCAGCGCTAGCATCACCGCCTCAGCTCCACCTCACATCATCGGTATTAGATTCTCACAAGGGGCACACAACCTAGATCCCTCACGTGTGCAGTTTACAGTAAGGTTCATGCTCTTTTGAGAAGCTAATGCCCTGGCTGATCTGACAGGAGGCGGAGCTCAGGCAGTGATGGGAGCGATGGGGAGTGGCTGTAAATGTGGATGGAGCTTCGCGCACCTTTCACCTCCTGCTGTGTGACCTGGTTCCTAACAGGCCATGGCCCAGAACTGGTGTGCCGCTGGAGGCTTGGGGACTACAGTCTTAACACATTTGACTACCTTCTTCTTAAAACACTGAAGCGATTTTTGAGAGTGTGCTCCCTTAGTTTTCTTCCACCTCAGCTCTGGTTTTTGCTCTTCCTCCTCCTCCTGGACTTCTGTCAATGCCTCTCAGAGTTCATTCCCTCCTGAGATCTGTTCTCACATTTGTTAAGTTTTCCGCATTCATATACCACTTAATGACACGTGCTGTCATATTACATTCAGAGCACTGCACCAAAATATCAACATGCTTCCTTGGCATCTGCGTTTAAATGTCTAGCAGTCCTTTCAACCTTAACATGGTCAAATGGAGCTTCTGATCTTGACCTTAGACATATCTGATCCTCAGGTTTCTATATCACCTTTAATGATAAAATCATTCACGGCTTTGATTTTCTCATTTACTTATCACCCAAAGCTCACCCTTTACCAAGATCTTAAATATATATGCATTTCTCCATCCTCATTGTCAATTAGTTCCAGAACTCACCATCTCTACCATTTTCCTCTTGATCTTCCTCATCCATCCCCCACACAGTCTGTGTCTATTAATTAATTCAAGTCTATTACAAATAGTTTGAATATGTGAAAAAAGGGACTCAAATGCCAAAATATTGCAAATAATTGCTGCATTTCCTTGGTAAAGATTTGTGGAGAATGCCTGTTTCTTTAAAAATTTTCCTACTTATGTGTAAAAAAATCTGTAAACTTCCTTGTCCCACATAATTTACAAAAAACATGCCATTAAGAACTTCAGGGGCCAGGCGTGGTGGCTCACACCTGTAATCCTAGCACCCTGGGAGGCTGAGGTGGGAGGATCACTTGAGGTCAGGAATTTGAGACCAGCCTCAGCAAAAGAAAGACCTCATCTCTACTAAAAAAAAAATAGAAAGAAATTAGCTGGACAACTAAAAAGAAAAAAAATAGAAAAAATTAGCTGGGCATGGTGGCGCATGCCTGTAGTCCCAGCTTCACGAGAGGCTGAGGCAGGAGGATGGCTTGAGCCCAGGAGTTTGAGGTTGCTGTGAGCTAGAATGATGCCACGGCACTCTAGCCTGCGCAATAGAGGGAGACTGTGACTCAAAAAAAAAAAACAAAGAAAAAAAAATAACTTCAGATCCTAGATCCTAGATTATTTTTTATTATGAGCCTGATATCCAGAGACAGTTTCTGTTTTCAGTGGCTTTGCATTGAGAAATTAACAAGTCTGTGCACTGGTTAGATTAATAATATCATATGCATATGCTATCAAAGCATAAATCATATAATGGACATTTCTGTAAAACAAACAAGTAGAACATAAAAACACATGAAGAAATTACCAATTGTCAGGTGAGATGGAAAATAAAAACATTTAAAGGACAGAGGTTAATAAGCACCTAAGGAAAGCAGTATTGTACAAAATCAATAAAGCCAAATTTATGTAAGTATTAATATATGCTTTTTACTTTGAAATAACATTTTATATATGTGAATAATATCTATGCTATGCCCCAAACTAAATTTTTGGGACATAGCATGAATGTGAATGTATGCTATGACCCAAACTAAAATTTTATTAAAAAATGCAGTGTAATTTTGAAAAAGACAAAACTATAGGGAGAGAGAACACATCTGTGTTTTCTGGGGGTGAGGGTAGGGCCAAGGGACTGACTACAAAGGCGCATTGAGGGATTTTTTTTGGTAATTGAAATGTTCTATGATTTGATTATGATGATGGTGGTTAAATGACTGCCTGCATTTGTGAAGATTCATTGAACTACACAACTAAAAAGGGTGAACTTTTAGTGCATATAAATTATATCTCAATAAAACTGATTTAATAAAACAATCACATGAAACAATGGAAAGAATCAACTATAAACCAGCATGCATTTCTAGAAGTATTACTTATATTTGAAGTACAAAGATAAAATTAGAAAGCATGTAAAAATTGCCTCAGCTACAGTTTCCTTTAATCTGTACATTTTCTTACAGCCTGAATGAACAAATTTTGTATGTGAAACGACTCTTGTTAATAGTTCTATGTATAAATGAGAACTAAATTCCTTATTGAAAATTACATATTTTTCTAATTTTATAAGTATACAGCTGAAATCAAAATCCAGATTTGTCTAATTTATATCTGTAAGTATTTGTTTTAATCATGTATTTTCTTAGTCTGAAAATGCAGGCCATAGGTAATGGATGAAAATATAGTCTATGCCAAATGTGAATAGTTCTCATAGAACATATTCATTCTGTAGACAAAAATGAATAGGTGGGGACACCTTTTGAAATTAAATCTGGCTTTATTTTTAAAATTCCAATCAATGAAGTTAATTCAAAGTTTTGATATAACCCACATATGTATCTTATGTAGTTTGTTTCCTCAGAAAAATTAGACTATTTCATAATTCAGTTTGGTCTCTTAAAATAGTATTTTTGTTCTTTTAAAAAGTTTTGAATTAAGAACATTTTATAGTATTTTTATGATACATTTCGGGGCATGTTTAAACTATTTGTGCAAATAGTTCGAATAGTTCAGTGCTCAATTGCTTAAAAGACTAGGGAAACTCTTTTATGGTATTTGTTAATGCTTGGACTGTAGGAGAGCTTTGTAAGTTTGATCAAAATGCTACTATCAAGATGAAGTTCTAGGACAATGTTTGGTCAGAATGTGGTTTAGGAAAGAGGCTTATGATACAGAATTAATTGAAGAGAGGTTTCTATAGTATATAATTCTTTCGTATAGAGCCCTTTATGAAGTTAAAAATTTGACCTTACGCCCCCTTAGCCCATGAGTTCTCTCTCACATTTCCTTTGTTTTCATCTTTGAAAACTCCTTTCATGTTTCTAGATTGCACCTGCCTCAGAGCAGGGATCGAAACTGTCCTGTTCATTATTTTATCCCTGCTTCCACCATAATGTGCAGACTCAATAAATGTTTGGTGAATGACTAAATAAAATAAAAAAAAATTATCTCAATAGCAAAAATAGTGAAAACTTTTAGTGTTGCTGGCTTTCTGGCTATTTTTCTTTTAGAATAAATTTATTATATTCTATTTAATTATTTTTTTAGTATTTAATATTAAATTTCAAAACCTGTGCCTAACTATGATGATATATCACTGAGCTATGTAGTTGGTTACAGTTTACAGATGGGAAATCCTTTGGCGAAAGGACATATTACAAGTCTGAACTTAAACTAATGCTAATCCAAAAACATTTATGATGAAGTTAACACAACTATGTTCCTCAACTAGAGAAGAATAACTAATATAACTCCAGAGAAACTTATGTTATGACAAGCCTCTTAAAGTGGAGAAACACAGCTAATGAGAGACAAAAAGAGAGAGAGAGAGAAAACGAGCATGAGATAGAACACTGTTTTGAATTAAATTTATTCTAGTGTTCCTAGAGAATTCTATAAAACCCCTACTTTCCACATAGTAAACATACACTGTATTTTGGGCTAATATTGACTCTGAAACACCATTTTGAATTCTTCATAGAACTGAAACCAAAATCACACATCCTAAAAAAATCCCAGTAAACAATTCCAAATAAGGGATTGAATAAAATAGATGAAACCATCTAACCATGACCTATTTTAGTACACACATCTGTACATCTGTACATCAAACATTTGCCTCTATGATTTTCATGCTGCAAACATTTTTCAAATCTTTGACCCTTGAGATTTCTGTACTGCTTAGCATGCAGCTAAATTGCATTCAAATGGCATTTGCATATGTAGTATGATTTGGTAGACTAAACCCCGAGATGCTGTTCTCAGAAGAACAAGCTCTATGTTTACTCGTGAATTTACTGACTTCATGCACTTTAAATATGAAAAATGTGAAAAACACTCTTTTTGGGGTTTATAAGAATAATTTTCTATTAACACAGCTGAATGATATGTAAATACAAAAACTTTTTTCCCTTTCTTTCTAGTCTGTGTCCAAGTTATATCCAGGTACTGAATGATAAAATAGCAACAAGCAACCTGGTGGATTCACCAGGTTTCAGGATAAGCTTCACTTTCTACAATTTTTCAGATGGGGAGGATAAAGTAGAAGAGACCCAGCAATCAATTACATAGATATTAATAATAAAACTATAATCTTTAATTCTAGAATCTTTGAGGTAATCTAAGTCCTGCTAACTATTCCTATGAATACAAAGAAGTATATGTAACAATCCTGATTCATTAGGAAATTAGGTTTGACTTAGGGAAAAAACACAACCGACCTATGAAATGTTAATTTAGTAGCATTATCTAAATTAGAAATGTAGGAAGACATTTCTCCAGGAATACAGAAGCTGGAGACATTATTTGGGCTTTGATGGTAGGGGAAGTTTTAATAGAAGGTAACCTGGTACTATAATAAAATATGGGAAGAATTGTATGAAAGAGACAAGGGCAGAGCAAGGTTCAAATTTTAGATGTGGAAGAGAAATTTAGATGTAGAAGCAGACATTTGGAGTTTTTAGATATAAGTGAGTTTTTGAGAAAACAGTAGGGAAGTCTGTCTGATGCAGTAATGTCTCACGGCCTATGGTCAGGGTGTTTCACTTGTATTGTAAAAGCCATGTGAAAGCAACCTATTGCACTAGTAAATTATGCCAGTTAATTTCAGAAACTGAGTCATAAAAGTCAAAAAGGTCATAGAAGATGGGGCCCAGAGTCTTTGGTATTATTCTAGCAAACCATCTCCTTCTCCCTCAATTTTAGTGGCTGTGCATGCAGGGACAACATGAGTCCAAGATAGGGCATCTGCCTTGCAGAGCAGATTGTGTCAAGTAGGGTAAAGAAGATGACTTTAATGGCCCAGGTGGATGGGCAGGCCTATGAAGCAGGTTTTGTGATTGTCTAATTGTATAAACTGGTTTGACAATAATATTAATCAAAATTTTCTTAGATAAAAAGTGTGAGAATTTCTATCAATCATATCTTTCCATTCTCAGGTATCTTCAGCAGTCATGTTTAAAGGATAAAGATGCTGTTTTGTTGGATATCACATTAGCTATGATGGTTCAAGCCAATGTTATATAATGCAACAGTTAAAATAAAGATCAGCTATTTTTATTTTGAAAAATGCATTATGTCTGGGTGTATACATGTGTGTTGTGGAGTGAAGGTAAGGGACATTTTATATTCATTTAATAACATAATTTATCTATAATCAATTCTAACTATCTTGGCTAAGGGAAAGGAGGGCCTTGGGTTTTGGTTTGTTTGTTTGTTTTAACCACATCTATAGTTAAGGGACTCAGTCTATTCCTCAATGGCCAAGTGAGATGGTAATTCAAGGTCAAGATTTTGAGACTCAAGATCAGTAGTTCTGAGATTCAATATCAAGAGTTTCTGGGACCAGTTTCCTTATGGATGCTGATCTCTATCCAAGCGGCTAATTTTTTAAAGTTTGTCTTTTCTAATAATGCTATTCATACTAGTTAACATTTATCATGTGCTTACTATACATCAGGATCTCTACTAAGTAATTTTATTAATTAATTTATTAATTTACTTCATTAATGATTTTAATCTTTGAAAGCTCTCTATCTATACATATTTTATATGTTTGTGTGTGTGTGTGTATCAATGCAGAATAAGGAGGTTAAGTAACTTTGCCAAGGTCCCAAATGCAGGGGATATGGAGCTGCATTTTAAGCCCAGAGTCAGGATTGAGAGCCAGTACCCTCAACTAAAATACAAAACTTCCTCTTAGTCCAGATTTTAATATTTCTTAAATATTTAATATTTCTTATGATGTCCACATAGTCATGTGATTCACCTATAGTTTATTACTCCTAAATGAGATCATTAAAATTAAAGTATATTTGGGAATGAGTGGGATGATTAAGGTGGGAAATGGAAGGTAGAGGAAACATATATGCCTCTTACAGATGGATCTCAAATACTAATGTGCATAAAATTTTAATTATATACAGAGCATGCTTTGATGTTATCATCACTTTTGACCAAACAATTTCCCATAAATTATTACAACAATCTTCCCATAAAAATAATACTGTTTCTACCACTCCTCCCAATTTAACTTGTCTGTGGAGGAGAAGATGTCAGGGCCTCTTAACTTGTACATATAAGCCTCCACTGAAAACCTTCTGAAGAGTTTAGAAAAGATATTTCTACCTTCAACACTAACTTGCATTGGGAATTTGGGGAAAACATTTCCTCTTTTAAAGATCTCAGCTGTTTTAGTTGAAAAATTGTACTATATGATCCCAAGATATTTTCTAGCTTTAAACCTAGCTCTTACGGTATGTTTAAAACTCTTTAATGGTTTCTCTTTGCAATATACAAAAGAGAACAAAATCCATGACATGGTTTTAAAGCCCTGCACCATGCAGCTGTGGGCCATCCCCAGTCTATGTTCTGCTTTCTGGCTGCACAACCCTTCCTTCATTTCTTTACCAGGGCCAGCTCCTCCTAGCTGGAGAGCTTTGCACATACTGTTCCCCTTGCCCAGAGAGCTCTGCTCTCCTTCCTTCCCAGCCTTGCTCAGATCATTTCTGTGAATCCTTCAGAGCTCTGTTCAGAGTCCCGAAGGAAGTCTTCTTGGATCCCCTGTGTCATTCTCTTCACCGTACTTCTCTTTCATAACACGCATAGCAATTATAATCTCTGAATTTGCAATTATGTGTTTAACATCTGTGTCTTCAAACAGATCATAACAGATCTTCTTAGTTCAATCCTACATCTCCAGCATTTAGTACTGTTTGCACAAAGTAGGCACTCAGCAAATATTTATCACATAATTAAATACATGAATTAAAAAATGAATGATAGAAGAATTTCCCCAGCCTTATTTATAGGGGCAATAATTCTTACAAAAGCAATATTTTCCCTCATATTTGTTCCTCCATCTAATATCAAATAGAAAGTTATCAATAATGTTGAATTCATATCTATCTCTTTTCTAAAGAATATTTTTAGCAGAAATATTAAATATTTCCCTTAACTGGCAAAAGTATCAATAGTATTCTATACTTTGCTAGAAAGAAAAATCATTGCCAACTCTCAACAAAGTATCTTCTTTGCAAAAAACAAGGAACTATTGAAAGATTTAAAACATTCACTTACTCTCAAAAATTTTCATTAAAAAGCTACATTAAAAATAAATGAACACACCAGCTCCCAAATTAAGTATCTGCTTATTACAAAAGAAAACATTAAAGAGTGGATCAGTGCGTAAGTTAATATCAGAAGAAAAATAATATTTCTTATCCCTTACGTAGGGGAGAGTTGAATGCCATGTGTTCACCCTCATACATGACAGAACCAGTAGTGCTTGTCTAATTTGCACTTATATGTAAAAACCCACAGGATTCATTTCCATTTCGACGTCTGTCTTTGCAGTTTGCCAATGTGCAAATTAACAAATTTCTAGCGCATGGAATTTTTTCCTCCTCATAACCACATATATCTCTTTTCCTCTTTGATACCAGCTGAATGTGTATAATGTGAGACTTTCATTCCCTAGGAGCTCAGCATTACATCTACGTGGTGGTGGTGGTGGTGGGGGGGGGGGTTACAAAAGGAACTGGGACTCAGAGCCTGAGTCATCAGGCACCTAGGCGGTGTGGGCACTGCTCACAAGTCAGACTGCACAGCCAGCATTGCACACCAGCACACGCTGTGATTGTTCCACTCGGGTTGTCACCTCAGCATCTTGTCTGACCTGGGTGTGCCCTAATCATTAGCAAAGAAAGGGACTTCTGTTAACAGTTATTGAGTAAGGTGACTCCTTTGTTTTCAGACTTTTTCTCCTTGCTTTGTCCAGCCCTGTGTTACACCCCTTTGATTGTGACATAATTTTCTAAATGAGGCGAAATGAACTCCCTTTATTTTAAAATTAAACATAATATAATGTAGCTTTTTCCTTCCATCTCGCTCTCTTTCTTTTTAAAGGGAATTTTGGTATCTTCAGATAGTTTCCCATTAGCTAACATCAAACCATATTTCTTATAGTATCCATTCTTACCAATAAGATGCAGTGATAATCAGGAATGTTCAAAATATGAGTGAGAAACAGGAAATAAAGATAAAGTCAATATTCAAAGCAAACACTCATGCACTGCCCAGGCTGCCAGTGTCCAGGGGCAAAGTAGCAGAGCTAGCCAAGGGCACATTATCAATGTTTTATCAGAACTTCTGCTATTTCAACCAACTGCAGAAATTCCACTTGGAGTACTTCCTCTTAACAGCTTTCATAATTGAATAGCCAACCCATGTCGAACATTCCAAGCAAAGAGATCTGTCAGTAGTTTTGATATCAAATCTGTGTACTCTCTCTGTAACAGATACGCTCCTGGTGCTCTCCAGGCTAAGACCTTGTTTGAGAGAGTACATATCACGAGAACAGAAAACTTCCTAGATAATTAAGAAACACATTGCATTAGACCACTGATTGATGGTTTTGTGGTAATGGCATACAAGATTCATCCTTATTTATGACATTTTGCGTTACTAGCATTACACGACCTGTTTCAAGGATACTCAAAAATTATTCCAGCTATGAGTAAGAATGGGTATTTTTTTTTGCTTTTTTCCCCCTATTTATTTATTTATTCATTCATTCTTTTATTTTTTTTTTATTTCAGCATAGTATGGGGTACAAATGTTAAGGTTACATATATTGTCCTTGCCCCTTTCCCCCCTCGAGTCAGAGCTTCAAGCATGACCATCCCCCAGACGGTGCACATCGCACTCATTATGTATGTATATACCCATCCCCTCCTCCCCCTCCCGTCTGCCCCACACCCAATAAATGTTGTTCCTATGTGTCCACTTAGGTGTTGATCAGTGAAACCAATTTGCTGGTGAGTACATGCGGTGCCTGTCTGTCCATTCTTGAGATACTTCACTTAGAATGGGTTTCAGCTCCATCCAGGAAAATACAAGAGGTGCTATATCACCATTGTTTCTTATAGCTGGATAGTACTCCATGGTATACATATACCACATTTTATTAATCCACTCATGTATTGATGGGCATTTGGGTTGTTTCCACAACTTTGCAATTGTGACTTGTGCTGCTATAAATATTCTAGTGCAGATGTCTTTTTTATAGAATGTCTTTTGTTCTTTTGGGTAGATGCCCAGTAATGGGATTGCTGGATCAAATGGTATTTCTACTTGTAGCTCTTTGAGGTATCTCCATATTACTTTCCATAGAGGTTGTACTAGTTTGCAGTCCTACCAGAAGTGTATGAGTGTTCCTATCTCTCTGCAGCCACACCAACATTTATTGTTTCGGGAATTTTTGATAAAGGCCATTCTCACTGGAGATAAATGATATCTCATTGTTGTTTTGATTTGCATTTCCCTAATGACTAGAGATGTTGAGCATTTTTTCATATATTTGTTGGCCATTAGTCCTATCTTCTTTTGAAAAGTTTCTGTTCATGTCCTTTGCCCACTTTTTGATAGGGTTGTTTTTTTTTCTTGCTGATTTTCCTGAGTTCTATATAGATTCTTGTTATCAGCCCTTTATCAGATGTGTAACATGAGAATATTTTCTCCCATTCTGTAGGTTGTCTGTTTGCTCTCGTGATAGTTTCCTTGGATGTGCAGAAGCTTTTTAATTTGATCAAGTCCCATTTATTTATTTGTGTTGTTGCTGTGATTGCCTTTGGGGTCTTCTTCATAAATTCTTTGCCTAGGCCAGTGTCTCTAAGAGTTTTTCCAACATTTTCTTCTAGAATTCTTGTAGTTTCATGCCTTAGGTGTAAGTCTGTTATCCACCGTGAGTTGATTTTTGTGAGAGGTGAGAGGTGTGGATCCTGTTTCAGTCTTCTACATGTGGCTATCCAATTTTCCCAGCCCCATTTATTGAATAAGGATTCTTTTCTCCAGTGTATGTTTTTGTCTGCTTTGTTGAAGATTAGATGGCTATATGAGGATGGTCTTATATCTGGGTTTTCAGTTCTGTTCCATTGGTCTATGTCTCTGTTCTTGTGCCAATATTATGCTATTTCAGTCACTATAGCCTTGTAGTATAGCTTGAAGTCCGGTAAATTGATGCATCCCAATTTGTTCTTTTTGCTTAAGATTGCTTTTGCTATACGGGGTCTTTTCTGGTTCCATATGAAGTGTAGAATTATTTTTTCTAGATTTATGAAAAATGATGTTGGTATTTTAATAGGGATTGCATTGAATCTGTAGATCACTTTGGGTAGTACAGACATTTTAATAATGTTGATTCTGCCAACCCATGAGCATGGTATAGTTTTCCACTTGTTTACGTCCTCTGCTATTTCCTTCCTCAGTGTTCCATAGTTCTCCCTGTAGAGGTCTTTTACCTCCTTAATTAAATATATTCCTAGGTATTTTATTTTCTTTGTTGCTATTGTGAAAGGTATTTATTGATTTGGTTCTCAGTTTGACTTTTGTTGGCATATAGGAATGCTACTGATTTCTGTACATTGATTTAAAAACTGAACAGATAATAACAGCTAACAATTACTGCCTGCTTACTATATGCCAGTAACTGTTCTAAGAGCTTTATATTCATTTAATCTTCACAATGACATTCTTTTGTTCTATTTTTATCTCATCTATAATGTGGGATAATAATAGTACTTGCTTTATAGAGTTGATTTAAAAAGTGTATTTCAAACACAGAATAAGTAAACAATAAATGGTAGCTATCATAACATTAGCTAATTGACTCTATGGACACTAGATGATTGAGTTATAAGGCATATTAGTGGGAAGATCATGCTCTGTGGAAGAAAGACCATCAAACAGACAAATGGCCAAGATGACAGCTCCAAAGAGAGAGGAGAAAAAGGAAGGAAGCTAGAATCATACATATTCTGGCAACTTCACAATTTCATCTTGTAATACCCAAGTCACATAGCACAAAGTAGAAATTGATTCCCACAACCCTACATACCTCTGTAAAGACTCCTTGATTTCTTAGGAGCCTATTAACACATCTGTGACACACGAGGGCAACCCCATAGCACTCACCAGCCTTTCTTAGGTAATGGCAACCACTTTGGTAGGGTTTTGGTTTTCCATTTGCTAATGGATCCCACCTTATAAAAGATAGAATCAGTTCACCTCAAAGCCTCCCAGGCCTCCTGATGACCCCTGATTCTCACTTCTGCTACAGTTGTGCTAATGACTGTCAAAGAATTAAAAAAAAATATATATGTAGCACGCTTCAGAAACATAGGCTTTTATTTTGACAAAGATATTGATAGCAGTGACTGTAAAAGGCTAGCATATTCAATATGTACAATATACAGTATCTTAAAAAGGAGAATTTGGGGCATTGCCTTTCCTTGTGTTATATACAATAAGAGAATCATCATCTCTTCAGATTATTATTGTTTTAACATATATATTCTTGAGTTTCTTCTGCATCCTTATTCTCCTTGATATCAGCCACTGTCAAATCCTGAAAAAAGGAAGATAAAGAATATCACAAACACAAGGAATATCCTCAGCAATTATAAATTTTCCTAGTGGCCCCTGGGAAAGGAGGAGAACTGTAGGGCCCTGAGGAAAGGAACTTTTTCTTGCCTACATCTTACCATTCAACTTCACAGACATTACATAGTGACTTCGCCCCTCAGTGACCATCCAGCTACTCCAAGGAAACAACCCAGTTGTTTATGTTGGGACCAAGAATGAACTTTCTATACCTAAGGGTTATACAGATGCTGAAAGAAAGGGCTGGGAGAGGCTGAAGAAATTGCTGTTTAACAATATAAGGGACTCCTGTCTATCTAGACTGGGTCCAGCACTAGGGAGAGGACTATACTTAAAGATCAAGGACTAACTGTTTACATCTGTGTGTCTCTTTTTACTTTAGAGGTACAGCCTTTAATTGCTTGTCAGAATCCGAGACTGTTCTTTTTTGTTGCTGTTGTTAAGACAGGGTCTTGCTCTGTTGCCCAGGCTAGAGTGCAGTGGCATCATCATAGCTCACAGCAACCTCAAACTCCTGGGCTCAAATGATCCTCCTGCATCCGCCTCCCTAGTTTCTGGGAGTACAGGCATGGGCTACCATGCCTGGTTAATTTTTCTATATTTTGTAGAGGTGGGGGTCTCACTCTTGCTCAGGCGGGTCTTGAACTCCTGGTTTCAAGCAATCTTCCCGCCTCGGCCTCCCAAAGTGCTCGAATTATAGGCGTGAGCCACTGCGCCCAGCTGAAACTGTTCTTTTTCTCTTACACAAAGGTTCCAAGAAGGAATGCTTACTCTCTATTCCTAAATTTCTTTCACAAGAGTTGTTTTCCTTCAGGAATTACTCCTCTATCCAAATCCCGGTCAAGCTGGTGTCAAAAGGTCTGATGGTGTCAGTCAAGGACATGGATTCTCTCTTTCCACATCTCATTACAGACGTCTTAAGCTCAGAGACAAACTGATGATAGACAGGGCAGGTCACACATCGAGAGAAGAACTCCTTAAAGTACTGAGAAGAAAGGAAGGTCCATTATCTCTGGAATTAGCACTTTCTTCCCCTAATACACCACTTCATCAGAACGTACCATAATCCCCACTCAGCATACTTACTCAGGGCTTGGAGGATCAGGGGGAGGAGCTATTGATGACAAAGTAGGTCTAGAAAATTGGTTTCAGGGTACAGAGGAATTGGAGTATGTCTTTTTTTCAAGTTCAGATCTGTTTGTTTTAAAATTTTTATTTTTAATTATTATGGGTACATAATAGTATACATTTATAGCGTACATGTGATGGTATGATACAGGTATACAATGCATAATAATCAAATCAGGGTAATTGGGGTATCCATCACCTCAAGCATTTATCATTTATTTGTGTTAGGAACATTCTAATTCCATTCTTTTAGTTATTTTAAACTATATCATAATTTATTGTTCACTATAGTCACCCTGTTGGGCTATCAAATATGTTCATTCTATCTAACTATATTTTTGCATCTATTAACCATCCCCACATTATCACCCCTTTATCCCTGCTACCTTTCCCAGCCTCTGGTAACCATCATTCTACTCCCTGTCTCCATGAGATCAATTGTTTCAATATTTAGCTCCCACATACATCTCAGAAGGCAGGGCTGTAGGGAGGTGTATAAAAATTACAGACTGAGCCACAGAGCAGGTCCATGGAGAAGGGCTAAATGTTAACGTTTCAATGGCATCAGGTAGTAGCTGTGCAAAGGCAGAAAGCTAAGAAACCAAGTCCTGACCTAGATGTAAGAATATCTGGGAGGGTACAGGAGGTAGGCAGATTCTAAGTGGAGCACCAAAGGGCTCAAGGAAGAAAGGGAGACAGAGCCAGGGAGAGGAGCAGTAGGGGAGGGATGTAGGTGCCAGAAAGAGTATAACAGGGTAGAACCAAATGAATTAGGTGTTAGATGAAGGACAGCAGAGAAACAGGTACCTTGAGGGTTTGGCTGCGAGTCACTGGGGGACTATGCATGAAGATGCCCTCTGGCATTTTCTGTAACATTAGCACATGGCACTCTAGAAATCGGACAAAGCCATGTGAACCAAATAGGGAGGCATTGGTTTTCTTCACCAACTGGCGAGCCTTGGAGAAATGGTGCTCAAACAGGTCCCACTGTGAGTCCTGGGCAAACCTAGGGGGAAAGAGTCACAGCTTTCACTTCTATCTCCTTCTTACCAACCATGGCTCTTTCATAAAACTGTCACTTCTTTAAGGCTCTAAAACCTGGGCAGTCAGAATTGTGATGCTGGAAAGTGGCCAAGGCTACGAATTCACATACAAGGAGACCACTGATACTCAGCCTTGTTGTGGGTTACTCTAGCGTTGAAAAGTGACCGTAAACTTAATCCTCAACCTATAGGCCAAAACCTGTCAAAGGACAAGAGCCATTCTAATAAGAGGGTGTGGGAGGTGAACAGTCTTTAAAAGTTGGTTAGAGATGTTGAACAGTTCTGCCTGGAGGGGTAACATACCCCTTAAATTTCCATCCTTTCCCACAGACCTCAAGAAAGACATTACCACATTGCCAGGGAGGAGTGGACCCCCAGCATGACATTGCTCTGAGAGGTTAGAACACAGCTGTGCTCGTGGTGTTGAGTGAACTGCAGACACTCGCCAAAGGGCCAACACAGCAATCCTGTGGACAGAGAAGGTAACTAGGCTAATGTATGTTGTCAGTATAGGAACTGGGGAATAGAAGGTATGTGGCACAGGGGAGAAAACAAGACCTGAAAGGCAGACACCCCTGAGTCACAACAGGGTCCCCAGACTTTAAGGAGCCAGGGGCAAGTAGGAGAGGTCATGGTTGAGGGACAGGCTCATGACTGTCGTGTTCCAAACCTAGGGCCCCAACTGAGGCCTGAATCCCTCCAGAGTGTAGTAGAGCCCTGTGCAAGATTTACCTTTTCCACAGAGCAGCAGATCTAAGCAAGCGGAGTAAAAGCAGGCCAGGCCAAGGACATCACGACCATGGGAAATGAGCGCCCACTGACTCTTCAACACATAGACACACAGATCAAATCTGCCAACAGACAGAGGCACTGGGACCAGCTAGGGAGTGACGAGGATGGTGCAGGAAAGGAAAGGAGCCTTTCCTGCACTTTCAAAGCAATAAAACCTCCCAGATCTCCTCTCCATAGTTCTATTTATATAGAGAACATCTGTGTCTGGAATCAGACCTGTCTCTAGGCAAAGGAGTTGGGAAAATGCCTCAGATGTACTTTCTGGGGTCTTGAGCTACTGCAAATTGCCTACCTTCCTGCAGAAAATGAAAAAAAGGAAAACAGAAAGTTTTTCCAAGGGCCCCAGTGCTGAGGAATATGTAGCAGCCTCTGCATTTCCACTCCTGACCCTCCCCCCAACCCTGAAGATAATGCTTTCTGCAGGGGCCAAGGGAGAGACATCTCTGGACATGGAGATGGAACAGCCTCTCCTTCTCCACTCCAAACTTCTCTGGGAGAATATACCCACCCCTCTTAGGAAACAAATACAAACGAGAGAAAATGATCCTAATACCTCCTCTTCAGAAATGCAGATCTGAAGAGAACTGAAAGAACCAGATTCTCTAGAGCTGGTTTCTTGAGGTGTCTGCATAACTCATGTGCTTGAAAACCTAAGGAGGTTAAAAAGCATTGTGTGAGGTCTAGCTGTGAATCTGGACTCTCTAAAAGCCCTAGGCCCACCGCCCTAAGCCCTATTACCCAGCTTGATGGAGAAGTCCAGATGGCCAAGGCAGAACTTGCTGTAGGCCAGGGCCTGCATGAGCTGAGCTGTGGCCAACAATCCCTCCCTGGAGAAGCAGCACAGGCTACTCTTCTGAATGGCCACCTGCTCACAGTGTAGCCACTTCTCCCTGTCGCCCACGTTCTGGGAGAACTGGGAGAGGTCCAAGTAGGTAGAGACAACCTGCAGGGCAACAAACACGGGCAAAACATCCACTGTACATTCACATGGCATTTCCACTTTGCCCCTTTCCTGTGTGAGAGCCTACTCTGCTGCCTTGCTGCTCCCTCAGCCAGGACTCCTAGTATCCCTGCCACTCACTTCCACTCCAGCTAGGAAAACAAGCCCCTTCCCATTCTTGCCCTCCTAATTTGTTCATTCTCACTGCCTGTGCTTTAAACAAACCACTTCCTCTACATGCCCCTATACTTTTTCTCTAATCCAATACTTTCCCCTTCAAAACACTGATCAAATTATTTCTTGTTTTCTCTAATTAAGGCCTTTGAATCTTGCTCCTGAAAGCTCTTCACAACTGCTGCCTAGATCTCTATTATGCACATCTACATGCACATTTGACATAGTTAATGGCTCTTTTCTTGTAGAAACACTGTCTTCCCTAGGTTACCAGGACACCATGCTCTCTTGGTTTTCCTCCTGTCTCCCTAGCAACTTACTCTCAGTTTCTGTCACTGGTTGGTTTCTCCTTATCACCTGACCTTTTAACACTGGAGGTGTTAACTCAGTCCTTGGACTTCTTCTCTTTTCTGTGCTCCTTCCTTTGGTGTTCATCCAATTTCATGGCTTTAAACAGCACTTGCACACTGATGGCTCCTATATGTCCACTTCCAGCTCGCATGAACCCTAGACTTGTATATCCAAGTACCTGCTCCACATCTCCACCTGGATGTCTACCAGGCATCTCAAATTAAACATGCCCAAAGTTGAGCTCCCAAATGTCCCCCTAAACACGTTCTTCTTGCAGACTCTCCCATCCCAATTAAGAGCAACTCTATGCCTCTAGAAGTTCTGGTCACAATTTTGGGATTATCCTTGGCTTTCTCTTTCTCTCACATCCCAAAACTGATCCATGAGTGAATCCTGTTGGCTCTCTCGGCAAAAGACCACTCCTCCCCACTTCTGCCACCATACCAGTCCAAGCCACCACGTCTTCCCTAAATTACCGCAGTAGCCTCCTAACTGGTCTCCCTGCTTCCCCACTTGCCCTCTTCAGTTTATTCTCAACACAGCAGCCAGCATAATCTGATTAAAATATAAGTAGGTCTTGTCACCTATCTTCTAAGAACCCACCAATGGCTCCCCCTTTCTTTTAGAGTAAGAGCCAAAATCCCTACAGTGGCCTACAAGACCTGCACCATCTGCCACCTGCCCTTTCCCAGTCCCTCGGACCTCATCTCCCAGTCCGTGCTCCCACACCCCCGCCTCCAGTCACACTCTTCTCCCAGGCAGCCTGGCTTACTTCTCACCTCCCTCAGACATTTGCTCCAATGTCACCTGCTCAGCGAGGCTTTCCTTGACCACCTTATTTAAAACTGCACCCCCCTACCTCAATGAACCCCATGTCCCCCTGCCTCCACTTTATTTTTCTCCATTGCATTTATTATCAGCTAACACATTATGTGTTTTACTTATTCATTATATTTCCTTTGAGTCAAGATCAGTGCCCAGATTATAATAGGTGTTCATCAACTATTTGTTGAATATATGGATAAAAGAGAAGGACACTAAAATTAGAAAGACACATTTCTTTTCCTTTTTTCCTAAGTCAGCTGTTCTAATCCCTTTTAGATCATGGATTTCTCTGAGATTCTGTTGAGAACTATGATCCCTTCCCTAGCTCCCACCACTCCTCAAATGCACTTTTGAACATAAACACAAAATTCTGTATTTAGGTCAGGGAGTTCACAGATAACCTCATAACTGGAAATCCAGTTACAAACTGCAAGTTGAGAAACCCTGCTCAAACATGTGATCAGTGGTATCCAGTTAAGTTGGGGTTACTGGGGAACCATGCTAAAACCAGGAACTTGGCAGGGTCTTTCTCCGCAGCACTTGAGGTTTCTAGTGAGGTCTGGAGATAAAGCAAGGACTTGCTCACCTGGGCTTCATTTGCAAACTCCTCGGCTGAGTTCTTCTGCATAAGAGTGGCCAGGTAGGCAAACCTGCGGCTACTGGCTGTGGCCTCCAGGTTATAGAGCTGCCAGAGTAGGGAGAGGCAATGCACCCGCTGCTGCAGGACTGCCAACTTCTTCCTACTGTTGTGAAGCATGGGTGGTTAGCACACCCTTGCTCCTCGCCAATGCCCAACTTTCCCTCCCCACAAGAGATCCAAGTCTACTCATCGTGGGGCCATCCACAGACTTTCAAACTCAGAAATGTCCCTGGAATCCCACTGTACCTAACTCCATATACCATTTTAATTCACTCCTCTTGATCAGGAAAAGTTCGGAGAGAGATTTTTTTTTAGAAAGATTCATTCTTTGAATTCCTATTTGCTACATTTAATTGGCTGAGGAGTAGGGTGGAAGACCTAGAACTGTCCATTACACACTTATCTGTTTCATGCATATATGTATATGCTGTCTGCTGTATGTTTGTCTGTTAGATGCTTGGCATTTATCTGATAGTAAGAGAAAAAGTAATCTTAGGTTGATAGGGGCAAAGCTCCAGCCTGGATCCTACTTTAGCTACAGTTTTCTGTGGCCCTAAAGGGAACCAGGACAACTTAGCCAGCTTTCTCACTTCTCACTAGGGTTGTTTGGAGGTTGGCTCAGGGAACGGGAATGCCAATACTTTTCCAGGAGTGTTTGCAAAAGGATACCAAACCAGGTCCAAGGGAAATCCCTTTTCAGCAGTTGAAGGGCTTGCCTAGCCAATTTTTTGGCTAAGGTGATCTGTCCCATGTTGAAACAGACCTGGAGATGGGAAAAGAAGAAGCAGCAATGTAAATATGGGAAGAGTACTGTGGACAAGGTTTTAGATAACACACTGGCTCTTTCATTTTGAGATGTGTAGTTGGGGGTCACTGAGGTGCTACAGTGAGCTGGGTTGGAGCACAGCCTGGTCAGAAGTCACACTAACAGCACCAGTGGGGCCGTAAGCAAGCAAAGTGGTGAGAAAATAGGATTGTGGAAAAGGCATCTGCTTTCTTATGTCCCACACATTTGTCAGTGCTCAGCAGAGGAAGGCTGTGATTTAGAAAGTGACGATGTTAGACTGAGATGAGATCGTCATGTGTGTGGAGACTCACATGTTCTCACATGCCATGGCAAGCACCTAAAATGTCACCTAATCTACGTGATAAAGTCTATGTGATTCTAGAACAATCTTGGGAGGATTGCACAATAGCTTCTTTTTATAAAGAGAAATAAATATTTAACTTTGCTTTGAAGATCTCTTAGTTGAAGCACAATGTAACACCATGACAACTCTAATATTCCTTTTGGCCTTCAAAGTCACTATACACATTAAGTTTATTCTCCTAACCAGATTGTCTTAAAGTTTGCATTAAAATTGGTTTCTATATACTCCAATGAACAAAGCACATGAATGGACAATTCACAGAAAAATAAATATGAATAACCAATAAACATATAAGAACAATGTATCTTATTAATGAAGAGATACATATTAAAACACAATATAATTTTCATCTGGGGTTAGCAAGTTTAGAAAAGACTGATAATATCTGATGTTGGTAAAGATATAAAAAATTCAAGGAAAATCTTGAATTGATATATTTTTGGTGGGCAATTTGGTGAAATATTTATTAAATGTAAAATCATTTGTATCTTCTGCCTTAGTATTTTCACCTCTGGAAATTTTTCTTATGGAAGTACTCTCACAAGGGAAAAATAGATATTTAACAGGAATATTCACTTTAGAGATGTTTATAACAACCCCTAAATTAGAGACAACCTAAATGCATGCGAAGAAGGGAGTAGCTAAACTATGACATGTCCAGTGGAGCACTTGGCAGCTGCAACTATGTGGTGGATCAATATGTACACCAGTATGCAAATATGTTCAATCTGCACTGCTGAGAATAAAAGCAAGCTTCAGAAGAAAGAGAATGCTAGACTATGACCCTATTAAAAAATAATGGCAAACAATGACATGACTGTATATACAGTTAGTGGAATAAGCATAAAATTATTAACTATGGCAGGGGTGGCATGGGATTAGTGGGGAGCTCTTTCACTGTCTACATATTATATATTTATATATTTTGAATGTGTATAAACCTTTTATTACATTATCACATTTACAAAAAACAACAAAGATATTTTAAAAGAAATAATACGGCAACCCTCAAGGAGAAATAACCAAAACTTCAAGGTCACCCCCTGCCCTCACCTCTGACCAAAGAGAGCAGAAAGTGGCCTCCTCAAACTGACAGATCTTCACCTTGTGTTTTCTGAAGAATGAGAATGCTGAGGGTTGGCCCAGAAGACTGCTTGCCGTCCTCAAATAAAAGAAGGCCTTCAAAGAGGACACGGGAGGAAGACACTGGATTAGGACTAGGATGATGCTAGGGGTGAGATTAGGGCGAAGGCTGGAGCAGGATATTATGAGGGTCCAGATACAAATTTGAATGGGGTTTGGATTCTGAGTTAGAAACGGGAGCCGCACTGCTGTGCCCGGGTCGGGCAGTGCCAGCATGGGCTGGTGCTCCTCCACCACCACATTCCCACTTCATGTTTTCTCCTGAATCCCTTCTAGCTCCTCTTTCTCTCTCTCACTCTCCTCCAGTTTTCACTCATGGTTACTGGAGAGTAAGAAATCTCAATTCCCAAAGTAAAAGGGCTCAGCTCAAGGGCAGAGAGCAGAGCTTGCTCACCATGTAATTGTCTGACAAGTCCAAGGAGGCGGCGGCAGCCTCCAACAGGTAATAAAATGCACAGGTGGTTTTTCCAATGACCAAGCAGTGCTGGGTGAGGGGTGAGAGCACTAATTTCAGGATTTCCTCACAGTGGCAGGGCTTCCTGGTGGATATGCCCTTCTCCGGGCTAGCCTCAGCCAGCTTCCTAGTCACTTGATCCAGAAACTCTGCCTCTGTTCTTTGTGGAAAGAAGATGAAAAACTGAGAGTGGCCACAAGCTGTTACTTTTGTTGGGGCATTACCAGGTCTCAAAGTCACTTTTTCCAGGAAGCTCTCCTGTATAATTCGTTACTTTTTTGTCTACCCCTCTCCTCCATTTCTCCATAAATTTTTGAAAGTCAGGGAGCAGAGCTACAACGGCAAAACTCTAATGGAGATTTTAAAAAGCCTACAGTCAACCTAAGTACCTCATAATTTAAATGGGGAAATATCACATCTGAAGAGTAAACTAACAAAGTAAGTGTTAAGTAAAACATAAAAATGATACAAAGCAATAAATAATAAAACTTCTTGTCAGCATATTTGAATTTTGTTATAGCACATTTCAATATTATTTTAGACAACATCATCATCTAATTCTACAACAATCCTATCATTCAGGCAGCCAAAAATTACCTCTCTTTTATAAATGAGGAGATTGAAGCTCAGAGAGATTAAAATGGCTTCACAGACACTGAGAAGAGCTCACCTCTCCGACTACTAATCCAGTGTACTTTCCATAGGCACCCTGAGCTCAAAAGAGGTCAGATATCTCTGAGCCACAATGACATAAAAAAAGTAAAGCTGAGGAAGGCCCTGAAGGATATTGATAAGTGGAGGGATGCAGAAGCCACTTAGCATTTAAAAAGAGAAAGTTGTGTAAGCAGACACACAGGTGACTGTTGGGGTGGTTCATGCAGAATAGACTTTTGTTGGAAAACAGTAGGAAATCAGGTTAGATAAGTGGGATGGGAAACTGTATAGAGTGACTGGTGAGCTCAAGGTGGGGAGATTTAAAATTAACGGGATAAGCATTAGAAAGCTAGGAGGTACATGGTTAGGAAATGTATATCTATCTTAATATCATCCGAGATAAAAATAATTGGGAAGACAAATTTATAGCTGGAAAAAAATCTGCTACATATTAAATACATTTGAAAACTATTAAATAAAGGTTTTCTTAACAAGAAATAATTTCCCTATAGAGAATCAAAAATTGCCTTTCTAAATCTTTTCTGTTAACCTGACTTTTGGGCTGAGTACAGGAGCCACCACTCCTGCAGGGTCCTATGGCCTCCTGGTCTGCAAGTGAAGTGAGCCCCCAGTATGACAGTCATCTGTCTCTCACGTTTGGCCCCTCCCCGTCTACCCTCAGCATCCATCACCTGCAGTGTTCACTCAAGGCCTCCTGAGTGCTGGATGGCTTTGTCTGGAACTGAAAACTACCTGTAGCAAGAAAAAAATAATTAATTATCCATGTTTGGATTAACTGAGGATATTTTAAATTCCTGACTGCCTTTCCTCTGCAGCTTAGAACACAAAATTAGGATAGTAGATTGTAAATTCCTTAATGACAACTATGTATGATTCAAATAGTAACTCTCCGCATTCCCAAACCTCAAAACCAGTTCCCACCTTGAAGGAGGCCCTCAATGTTTGCTACATGAAGAAAAAGGTGAATAAAGAATGTGTCCATCCTGATTTGAGGTTACTTCTAATAGTGGAAATCTCTGAATACGTCTAGATCAGGTTCATTACCAGATCAGAGTGAAGTGCAGAGCCTAAGACCAAGTGAAGAAAATCATGATAGCACAAGATGCCACAGTATGCTAGAGTCACAGTGGACAATGGAGGTTTCCAGCTTTACCTCGCTGGCCTTAAATAGCCTTTATCCTCCATATTTGACTCTTTTGTAGATGCCTTCTCACAGATCAAAACAGGAAATACTAGGAATGACGTCAGACGCTACCTATTGGGGTTTAGAACATGGGTCAATGGACTAATAAGGAGTCTAAGAGAACTGTTAGAGGGAAGATTTGGGTTAAGTAAAAGGACTGGCTCTCTGATGGTAATGATGTCAAATAACAGCTAAGGTAACTGAGGAAACAGCAGCACAACTACAGGGCAGAGCTCCAGGGGCACCATCGTATCATATAGCCTTTGTAAATATCGCTGTCTGGAGTAGGGCAGTGCCCGGTCTGCATGGCCATGCATGGAGGCCGTGGGTCTGGGACACCTCATCAGGGTTCTGATGGGCTGAGAAGGTCCTGAGCTTCCTCTTATATATAGGCCAGGCTGTCTCATCCAAAGCTGACAGTGACCTCTTAAAAGCAAAGGGTCATAAAGGAAATATGAACAATAGCATAATTTCTTCACAATATCAGACTTCAGAAAGCACAAAAAGTGAAAATGCCCACAGTATTCATCAGCCAATGATCAATTGCTCTAAGTCACTGGTCCACCTTCACAGAGTTGGGATAATGTTACAGCTAGAAGAGGATCATAGAGAAAAAATTCTCATTTTTGTCCTTCACCAGTAACTATCTACCATTTCCCCCATACCATCCTCCCACCCCCAATACCAAAGCCAACTTCTCTTTTATCAAAGTAGGGAAAGAGAAGATTTGGTTGGTTCTTGAGTTCTGTCTTCAAATATGGAAGAGAGAGTACTATGAAAAATGGGTAAATCTGAAGGAGGTAGATTCCACCCTGATAAAGGAACGGATGTTCTGACAGCTGGAGACAATGAAATGAGCTGTCCTTTAAGGGAAGCTAACTGAAAAGGTTAAAACAAAGATGGATGAACTCATGTCTGGGATGCAGTTTAATGGGCTACGGTGAACATCTAGCCACTAACACAACCTTCTTCAAGCAGCTAACTCTTACTTATCCCTTAAGACTCAATTCTGGTACTATCTCCTTCAAGGAGAGTCTTCTCTGACACATTCCTCAGGCTAGGTTAATGGTCGCTTCTCCAGGGCCAACCCTTATTTATGCCACTTTCCTTGCTTTTACCATGCCATACTGGAATTCTCTGTCTACATATGTCTGCTTTACCCTCCAAAGCTATCAAGCTTCAGGAGGTCAAAGACTGAAGCTTATTCACATTGTATACCTAACACCTAGTATAGCATCAAATACACATAAGGACTCAATATATGTGCACTGGGCAGAATAATAATAATGGTCATAATAAAAATAACCAAGGTGTATTGAGTACTCACAACGTGTGGCACTGTTCAGAAAACATTATATATTTTAACTAATTTAATCCTTACAACAACTCTATGAAGTTGGTATTATTATTTTCCCCAATTAATTGAGGTTAAGTAACTTGCCCAAGATTGCCAACCAAAACAAATATGATCTCTAAGGTTCCTTTCAACTCTGTGATTGCATTTTTCTTATATCTGGTACTTTGGGGATAAGCAGTTCTTTCTACCTACTTTTCTCCCTCAATCTATTCCAACTTTTTGATGACGAGCTCTAAGTACATGAAGAAAGCAAAGTGCTGCCCGTACGTCCTCTTTCTGCCTCCTAGGTTTACCTTGGGGAGAAGGCAGCTGCAATTTGTCTGTGATCACTTGTGTGAGCACCGAGCCAGTGTCTTTGTAAGTACAGAATCGGGAGGTCCCATTGGAGCTCTTAGTAGGACAGACTGCAAAGCGATGGAAGGGAACAAAATCCCCTCCACGACAGCTCCCACAGCGGCAGGCCAAATCTTGGAGAAAGCAGGCACATTCCAGGTGCAGAGCTATCTGTTGTTCTTTAGGCCACAGCTCCCAAGCAGCTTCCCGTAATAGAGGCACTCCAAATTCCAACACCTCGGTTTGAGGTATAGATAGTTTCTCTTGCAGCCTGAGCAGAGAGGCTGAGCCAGCATCTGAAATTTAAGAAAATTTAAGTGAGTCTCCCTTGAAGTTCCTTTATGCTACATTATGGCAAATTCCCAAGTACATGGCCGTGAGTTTATAAGAAAATTTTATTTATAACTCTTGGTTGGTACTACTGCCTCCTTTGTATAAAGAATTTTGCACCATTCTGAGAGTGATGTTGACCATACCGAGTATAAAGTATAAGGAAGAAATATCAGTGGTATAGAAGTATACTGCCAAGATTTGTTAATTGATCCTCCTAAATTGAGATTTTACTTCTAATCATTATAAATATCCAATCATCAGAAATGCTCTGTTCAGAGATAGGGCCCAAATGTATTTCAAAGTTAAAGGGAAATTATTCGTGAATTATATGTGCTCTGGGTAGTAAATACTACAATTTTACTCTTTCACATGGAAAATTTGAGATTGCAAGCTATTTATATCTTGCTTTGCTCATGTCTGTTTCAATACCACATGTGTTTATCTTCCTTGTAAGTTTCTAAAATTAAGAATGGTTTACCCTTTTTTCTCATTATTTGCACCTAGAAGCCAGTAAAACATTATGGCAATATTTTCTGAATCAAAAATCAAAACATAAATACTAACACATGGGTTAACAAGAAGCTGGAATTACTGAAATTAGGACATTTCTCAAAAATACAGGGTATTTTTTTCACTATAACCATGGCTCCTTCATGGTTTAAATGATCTTTTTCTTTCTGCTTCTTAGCCATAAGCTTTGAGAGAGAGGCCCTCAAGTTGAGTGTGGTAGTGCACACCTGTAATTAGGCTAAGATGGGAGGATTGTTTGTGCACAAATTTGTCCAGCCATGGAAACATAGTAAGATCTTGTCTCTTAAGAAAAAAGGCAGAGAGAGAGAGAGAGAGAGAGAGAGAGAGAGAGAGAGAGAGAGAGAAAGAGAGAGAGAGAGAGAGTTGATATATGATATTTCATTTATTTATTTATTTAATATATGATATTGATGGTCTTTCTGAACACAGATATCCCCACTGGGGCTCTCTGTTCAGACCTGACAAAACAGTCCCTTCCTCACCTGACTTTTTCTTCTTCTCTTCGGTTTGATTGATGATGTCAATAGAGGAGGGTGCTAATATGGGCTCAGCAGGAAGTTTCTGCCTCTTGTTGAGCCAGCGGAGCACATGTATATCCACAAGAGCCCTCAACACCTGGAATAGTTTATTTTTATCCCAGCCAGGCAGAAGGTGCTGCAGCAAATCTATATGGAAGGAGTGACCAATGACTGCAGCACATTTGACCAGCAACTGTTTCTCTGGGCCCAGTTGATCCAGTTGGTTTACTGCTATTTCTATAAATAAATAAATAAGCAATAAACAAAGTTTCTACAAACCTAGGATACAACATGGTGATAAACTGTCCATCTTTAAAAAAAAAAAGGAGGTGCACTTTTCATGTACCCACTGCCCTACCACTGCCCTACCTTATTCCTTCCTTGTCCACTCAGCCAAACCTCTTGAAAGAGCCTCGTCTCCATGTCCTGATCTCCCACTCATTGTTTTACCAACAACAATCAGGTTTTTACTACACTACTGAAACTGTTCTTCCCAGTCACCAACAGGTTTTGTTAGTACACCCAAAACTGTGCTCTGAATCACTCAGCTACACTAATCCTTCCCATTTTCATGACCTATTAGTAGTACCCAGACCCTTTTCTTCCTATTTTCAACTAAACTTGTAGGCCAGGCTTCCTGGTCCCAGATCTCTGATATTTTTAAATATCTTAATTAACCTCAAGCATTTCAGTAAATCTTTCCACACTCTGATGTAAACATTAAAGTAGTCAGTATTAAACCATTAAGTCACCAAGTCAAAAACCTTAGAATAATTCTGAACGTTTTCCTTTCCCTCACAACCTAACGGTCATCCTCTTTCTAAATGTCTCTTGTATACGTTTCCTCCTAAACAATTTTAGTGTAAGTAGTCATTTTCACCTGGATCACTATAATACCCTGCTTTGCACATCTCCAATTTTGTCCCATTCTTATCCCAATAATATGTTAACTAATAGCAGAATAATATATCTAAAGTGAAAATATAATTATGTCAGTCCCCTCCTTAAATACTTTTATAACTTATATGGCCTTTCACAATCTAGCTCTGGCTTTTCATTTAGACCAAAGCTTTGCCAAGCTATTTATTTTAGCTTGTGAGTTAACAAGGCCTTTTTCCTTACCCGATAATGTTGACCTTGGGTCAATTTTCTAGCTGTTTCCTAGGATAGCATTAGAATTTCAACTGTGTTACCAGGTAATGTTGCTTACACTAAGAATGACCTCTGCTTGGCAAACTGAATTTGGATTGGGAAAACTGAATGAACTGGTAGTCGGTCACATCTTTGGGCTTCCTTGGCTTTAGTAATTCTTATAACAGGTCATGCCCCTTGTAGGACCTGAAAGTTACACCTATTGGGCTGTTAAAAAATTGTTGGGACATGGGGCTTCTAAACATCCATGCATCATGGTCTCATTCCCCATAGCTGAGCTATTACTTGAGGCTCCAGACAATTGCCCCTGGACTGCCATGTAAACTGCTGTGAGGCATCTTACTGAAGAAAACCCCCTGCTGCTGTCCTGCTAGCATGGTGTGTTTCCTTCTAAGTAAGTAAAGCCAGTGCCAAGGATAGTCAATCACAGTTGTATGAGTGTGAACTGTCTAGTTGGACCTCAAACTTCCAGAATGAAGAGCTTATAATAGATAAAAGTCATAGAATATTTATGATGTGTCATGAATTATTTCATTCAATCCTTTTTAGGAAAAAATAAAGCCAGAATGATAATGAGGAACCTATACTCAATCACCCACCAAATTACCAATTGCAATGACAGCTGCAATCAGTTCACTTGTGGTCTTCAAGGGACTTGCCTTTCAAAGATGGTGGGAGAAACAATGTATCCAAGTTCACATCATCCTTGACTGTGCAGACATAAAGTTCCTGGTCTTCTTCAGAGCTGGCAGGAGACGTACCATACATTGTGGATTTCATGGCATTTGCTATAGAAAAAGAAGACTTTGACTGAGGAAAACACATGCTCAGTGCATGCTAGTTTTAAACGCAAAAAACCCCAAGAATTTAGTCAAAAAATGAAAGGATGAGGATGAATGGAGTGTACTATGGTTTAAAGTGTTTTACCTCACCCATCCTGCCTGTTCTCTAATTTTCTTTTATAAACTAACAACATTCTCTGTATCATATACTATTCCTGTTTACCTTATAACAGCCCTATCTCCCTTACGTCACAGCTCTAGGATGCCTTTCTGTATTTATACATACCTCTGCCCCTTACTCCTCTCCCACACTCCTCCCTTCTCCCATCCCTTATCCAAATTCTCAAGTCATCCTTCTCATCAGTAATGTTCAATTTTCTATTCTGGACTGTCATGTTTATAGATGCTATTTTCCTGTCCCCTCCTCCTGGGGTGCTTGAAAAGGAACTACTGTAGATTGATTGACTGAATTAGGTTATCTGAGGCAGGTGTTGAGTGTTTTCACCCTAGTTGCATAATATTTGTATAGTGTATAGTCAGGCATGGTGGCACATGCCTGTAGTCCCAGCTACTTGAAAGGCAGGAGGATCACTTGAGCGTAGGAGTTAGACATTGCAATGAGCTATGATCACACCACTGAGCTCCAGCCTGGGCAACAGAGTGAGAAGCCGTCTCTTAAAAAAAAAAATTGTGTAGTGTGTTTAGCTGGGAAGGCCTGCCTGGACCCACAATGTCAGTGGGGAATAGGTATGTGTTGCATCAAGGCCAGGGGATGAATGACATGTTGGAGAATGAACTTCAGCAGCTGAACCAGGGCAGAACCCTACGAAGCTTTGCTTACCTGGGAGGGTCTCCCACTTGCTGTTCTCCTTCTCCTCCTTTTTTAGGTCATGAAAGAGCAATATGTCCTTAGACAGAAGGTCCTGGCACAGGACCTTACAATAGAGAGGGTTTCCAAAGCACCTGCGGAGAAGGTAGCTGCAGGGAGATAAGTAGAGGATGATTAAAGATGCCCACTTGAGGGGAGCCAAACATAAGGGTACTACATGCTGAGGAATCGTCTCTTGTTAAAGTCAGCTGTTGATGATATACTAACAGAGGGAAGCAGCAGCATAGAAATGTAAAAAAATAATTTCTGATTGGCTTTGAAATGCATTTTGGCAGTAATTTTTCTTTCTCAACTATTTTGCTTCTACTGATGTTAAAAGGAACCAACATCCCCTCACTAAAGGCAGAAACTGGCCTGATCATATAATTGACACATTAAGCAAGCCATCCAAGTCCTGTCTTTTGAAAACCTTGGTAGATAGCCCAGGGAGGTAGCCCCTTACTAGTTTACAAGGAGACTGTCTCCCCTAAGTCTACTCTTGGGCCTCATCAGTTTCTAATGCCATTCTCTCCCTCAACTCCAGACAGTAAGACCTGAGCCTTCTGACTTTTATTATGTCACTGGCTCCTCCCTTAATGAAGTGCCCGGCTGGTCCTACCACTCACTTCTGCAGCTCTGGGGGGATGCTCACCACCCCTAGTTCCCAACATGCCATTCTCAATAGCGAGGTTGTTGCCAACTTCGAAATGGGCACCAAAACAGCCTGAGGGCTCTGCAGGAAGTGCCGGGCCCAGCCGCACAGGGTGAAGGTAGAGGTCAATGTCATCACCATGATGATGGGCATACTGGAGAGCAACGTTCCCAAAAACTCCCAGGAAGCTGCATCAATATACTGGGCCTCATCAATGAGGAAAATCAGTGGTGTTTCCCTGACTGCCTGTAAACAACAGCAAAGAAACAATAACAACCTCTGATTAGAAATGAAGTCACCTGGTTTTCAAATCTACCAAGAATTTCCCATCAGTAATTTAAATAAAACATCAACACAGGCTGCAGTTTTCAGAGTAATTGTATTCTAAGTCCAGGTGACATTTTACTTTATAAATAAAAAAATGCTGCCTATGTATTTAATTCCTAAAACAATGTACCGAGTTTCTGTGGACAAGAAAAATACTCTAACTGAAAAATGAAATAAGCATCAAAATATTTTCCAAATCAAACTTAAAGCTTTCAAATATTTCATTTTGGTAAAGGCTTCACCCTGTGTGGGAATTCACAATACTTTAAAACAGCAATTTCTAAACCAGGTTGCACATCAGAATCACCTGGGAGTGCTTGCCAGCACTACCAATTACCAGGTGCCACTCAGGTAGACTTTAAAAATGTATTCACTTTTATCCAGATTCCCCACTCCCTTTCCATTCCCCACTGCCTCCAGTGACCATTCTAATGTGTTTATTGTACAGCTTTTTGTTTGTATCATGTTCTTATAAAATGTACATTATTGTTTTTCAAGTAAATTGCTTTTATGTAAATGCTACTGTATTATAGATCTCATTATTTTCCTCTTTTTATTCGGGACTGTTTTAAGATTACTCCATATTGCTACAGCTTCATCTATTCTCTTACTTCTAATTTCTGCATTTTATTCAATCATGTTCATCCATGCATCGTGCCAACACCTCCCTGGCCTCCACAGACACACACTGCAATGAACATACTCTTTGGGATACATATACCCGGGAGTGGACTTGCTGGGTCTAGAAGATGCATATTATTAAACTTCAACTAGTTACTTTTAGATTGCTTTCCTGAACGGCTATGTGAGTTTCTGCTCATACAGATTTTTGATTCTGTGATTCTGGGGTAGAGCCTGAGTATCTGTATTTTTCATAAACAGTAGATAAAATAGCAATCCACCTGCATTTAGAAACCACTGTTTTAAATTAAGTTACTAAAATTTCATTAAGAAACAGGATCAGGGAAAAGCCAAGACCTTTTCTTGTATGCTGTGCTGTAGGATGAATCCAAGGTTACAGATAGACAATAAACAATGAATACATCAACAAATAGGCAGGCCAAGAAATGCCTACATCAAGGAGTGATATGGATAGATTAAAAGGAGCATAAACTATCTTCACATATTAAGAGATAATGGTATGTAGCAAAAGTACCTACCTCCTGAAGCACTTGAATAAAACATACTTTAACCTTCTTTTGTCTGACCAGGTCATCCATGCGTGAAACTTCTAAGGACAAGGGAAACTGACCAGGAAAATTATTATATATTAGCATTCAAAATGTCAAACTAATATAAATATGCAGGTTCTTCAAAGGGAACAGAAATGATTCTATTTTGACTGAGAATAGGTTTCTGTAAGACTGGGCACAGAGTTACAAGGGCCAATCCAACAATAACATATAGTTCAGAGAGTGAGATTGAAAGTTCAGGAAGGGTTAGAGACAGATAACTATCGCCTTTCCATACTAGACTTTGGAAAATCTTTAAAGGGTTATGACTAAGAAATAAATGACAGGTTTGACTTAGCAATGTCACTTTGGGCAGCTCCAGTACCCTAATCTAAGTATACCAGGAAGAATCTGTACGTGAGAGTTGTCAGAAAAAGACGCAATGGACATCACCTAACATTGTTTCCTGTGCTAGGCCGAGGCACATGAGCTTCCAAGAACCAGTGAGCCAAAGTGAGATTATTGCTAAGCTGTGTTACTGAGGGTTAGAGTCCCCTGTCTTAAGAGAGGGCTATGCTGAGGGATTGGACAGATTTTAGCGTCCTCTATTTTCTATTGAAGACAATACTCTGTAGACTGGGTTCATTAGGTGAAGAGATGGAGGATAAATAAATGGAATTGTGGACCAGGGAGCTTTTAGCCTGCTTGCTATTGGGTACCCCACAAACCCTAGACTACTGGAAGCTTTTGAGATTCAGGTGCTGGTTCAAGCTTTGAGATTCAGGTGCTGGTTCAAGTGATAAATTCTGTGGCTAGGGAACAGGAAAGTAGGATTACAAAGTAAAAAGTTGCAACTGACTCAAGAATACATGAATATAATTTCTGAGGATGTGAGTCAGAATCACCTTAATATATTTAGCACTTTAAAATTTACAATGTAATATTTTATATATTTATGTCTTTTAAAATTCATGCAAAAACCATATAAAGTACTATAACATTATTTCACAGATGAAAAAAATTACGGCTCAGAGAGGCTAAGTGATTTGCTCCAGAACATGTAACTACCAAGTGTTAGATTCAGTCCTAGAAATCCATTCTCCTCAAATAGGAAAAATCCTGACTTTTGGTGTCAAAGGGATTTCAAATCTCAATCCTACTATTACTGTGTGTTCTTAATATGTGTGTGTATGTGTCCTATATATGTGTATATGGCCTAAAGGTATTAGATTAGAAGACAATCCTGGGTCTGACTACCCACAAAAAATAACAATAACCCAATTCAGAAAGGCACTGTCTTCATTACCTTCACAAAGAAGAGGTCATTGAAAAGGCAGTGAAGTGGTTCCTCCACCATCCCGCGAAGCTGTCTTTGTAGGAACTCTTGCCGGTAATAGGCTGGGCATGTATCAATCTCAAAGAAGACGGCCATGAGAGTCTGGATGGCATAGAAGCACCGCTTGGAATCTGCTTCTTTCAGCTTCAACGGCAACACCCTAGTGAATGTTACTATGACCATTGGGAGTCCCCTGTACCACACACAGGTTGCTCCCTCCACCAGTTCAACTGTCACTGAATCTAGTGACACAAGAGTCTCACCAACAAGAGAAAGAAGCCCCCAGAGAAGTAGGCTCTGACTAAGTCAGAAAGCAGGAGTCTTTACCTATCCCCTTCCTTCTGGGCCAAGAAGTTTATTTCAGCCAATAGCTGGCTTTTTCCATAGCCTTTTCGACCTTCATACAAAACTGCCTGTCCCTTCTTCTGGTACAAACACCCTTGCTGTGCCATTCGGAAGGCTTCCAATTCTTTCTCCCGGTCTGTAGAGAGACAGGGAGCACCTAACACTCCTGTGCTTCTTAGTAGACACTATTGATTTGAATTAATTTGCAGAGCTAACTCACAAAATGGCGTTTTTCCCCTCAGAATCCCTGGTAGAATCACAGTCTTTGATGGGGACTCATATCTCCTTCCAGAAAATCAACTGTGAACTATACAAAATGTATGCTGGTCTTGAGGGCTTAATAACATTCAGAACAATTAGGTATCACACGGAATTGGGGGCTAATATATCTTGTTAATTTTTTGTAAAATTTTCCATAATAACAATTTAGTCTTCAAAGTCTGTCACTACTATGTAAAGATAATGGATTAATAAATATGGATTAAAACATAAAGACAGGGAATCTACAGTGTGGGTTGCAACAATCTTGGTGTTATCTTCACTGTTCTAAGGATGAAAATTTCTCTTTAAAGACAATCCACAATAAGCTGGTCAGACCTCAGTAACTGAACTCTGACTTATGAAGATACTTATTAAATGTTGGTACTTCTCAGGCAAACTAATAGCACTCCATCTGAAATTTGAATATTTAACATGGAAAAGAAATAGTAGGTTCTCCTCAAAATGAATATAAATTCACTAAGAAAGTTGTTTTCTATTTTTTTAATACAAGCTTAAAAGCACTTAGTCTTGCATTGTTTTGTTTTTTAAATCACATTTAGCCATCTACAGCTGAAACAAATATGATTTAAGTTAGAAAAGAAAACTTACCTAACAAGGGGTGATTTTTGTTTCTCTCTCTGGCCAAATGCCTCTTCCCAAACATTCTGGGGAAAACAACAAAGAGAAATGTGGCTATTAAATACAGATTCAGGAACAACTGTCCTCATAAGCAAGTACTTTCAAATAACTAAAGAGGTATGGAGTTCTGTACAAAAGGATTTTTAAAAACTAAAAATTGTTAGAGAAGGAGCAAAGGAGTATTATTAATTGTTCCAGGATTGGGGAAGTAAATAAATAGTGAAGTACATAAAGAAAAAAGAACAAAGCACATTTGGGTTAGTGACCTATTGCTATTCTCTTCCTGTTGGAGAGCAAGAAATTCACTGAGGAACTAGCTGAGAGCTAAGTGTAAAAGCCAAAGCTCTCAGACACCAAACCCTCCCCTTGTATTCCAGCAGGCCAGTACTAGCAGCATTTCTAATTTCACACAATCAAAAACTTACTATTCCTACGCCCTTATTCTGTAAGAGATGGGAATGAACTATTAATAATGATACTCACATACATCTTCTATGGCCAAAATATTCATAAATCTTCCCTGGGTTGGAGATGTTTTTCATCATTTTCTCTGGGAGTTTCTTGAAGTTGTATGCAGGTAGCATGGATCTTAGATAGGTGACCTCATCACAGGACACCAAACCTGGATAAGCAGTTATCATTCTGGCCACGAGACTCACTTTTGGGCCAATAACTGTGTCAGAAAGACAATAAAGAAAAGGGTGGAGAATTTTGGATCATGTCTTCCACCTTCATCTCCTAAGTCACAAAGCTAACAGTGACAGAGCTATTCTACCTGTATATTCATGTCTTGCTACTGCTCCAACCACACCACAGAATACCGGTCCATTGGTGATACTAATGGATACAAGCCTGGGGGTGAGAAAGGCAACAGTGGGTAAATACACAGTCAGAAGACGCCGAGTTAGACACTAATCTGCCACTCCCTAGATCCAGAAGTTTAGTGTTAAGAGTTCAGAATGAAAAAGGCCAGGGAGATGACCAAAAGGAAAAGAATGGCCCTCTACTTCAGGAGTTCAGTTGAGGGCTTTTACTAGTTAGAGGTAAAAAGATTTAATAAATCTTATAACTGTCAGAAGATTTATATATGCTTTTTGGAGTACTTTCAAATTGATCACTTCATCTGATCCTTTGAGAAATAATTAACAACAAAGTCTATACGGTAGGTAAGGCAAATATTTTAACAAAATTTAAGAAAAGAAAAAAACTGAAGAGAACTTGTACCCCCTAAATCTATTAAAATTTTTAAAAAGGGGAAAAAAACCCTGAAGGGATTAACTTTTCCAGAGTTATATAGCAAAAATAAACAGTAGAGTCAGAATGAGAATCCCAGCCTCCTGACCCTTAGACCAATGTTATTTCTACTATACCTTGCTGCCTCAGATAAAACCCAAAAATGAAAAATAGATCCACAGATGTCACTACAGGATTAATGGATCAAATACTGCTAGAAAGTCAAAGTAAAGGAACAATAGGAATGTTAGGACTGCCGATGGAAGGCTCCCTGAAGCAAATTAATACTTGGAATACATTTTTTAATGGGTAATAGTTTTCATTCATTCATACATGCATACATTCATTCATTCTATAGGCATTGAGAAGTATACACAGTGCCAATTACTTGGCTGGATGTTTAAAATATCCTTCCCTGGAGAAGTTCAGTCTGGGTAGGAGAGTGGTAGGTACTGAGGAAGGGGAAGAGACACATGTATGTCAGCAAGACAAATACTCCATACTGTAGATTAGTATAGCACATTAAACAGAGCAAACAGAACAGATGCACTAACTCATACGAGAGAGTAGAGAGAGTATTCATAAAGAGGAGGACATTTGGTTGGACATTTAAAGTTGAAGACACTGCTAAATGGCACTCTCTCTAGTGAGAAAAGGTATAGACTTTGAAAAGTCTAGTGTGGCCATGCAAAACTAAGTCCTTCAAGGTGGCTAGAGCACAGTCGGTGTTTGGAGAAGAGAGAGGTGATGTGAGAAGTGGCTCTACTAGTCTAGGGATGGAAGAGTACTAGAGACACAAACTATTAAAAAAGTGGGCATACACTATTCTGGGTGAGGCCAAGGCCCAAAGGTGGCAATGAGCAATTTTTTTTTTTGAGACAGAGTCTCACTCTGTTCCCTGGGCTAGAGTGCCATGGCGTCAGCCCAGCTCACAGCAACCTCAAACTCCTGGGCTCAAGCAATCCTACTAGCTCAGCCTCCCGAGTAGCTGGGACTACAGACATGCACCACCATGCCCGGCTAATTTTTTCTATATATCTTTTTAGTTGGCCAATTAATTCTTTTCTATTTATAGCAGAGACAGGGTCTTGCTCTTGCTCAGGCTGGTTTCAAACTCCTGACCTCGAGCAATCCTCCCGCCTTGGCCTCCCAGAGTGCTAGAATTATAGGCATGAGCCACCGCGCCCAGCCAGCAATTCTTAAATAATAGAGAATAAGCAGATTTACTTGACTGTCATGAAGATTTCATGTGATAGGGTAACAAAATATGTGGATGGAGAAAGAGGGTTCACTAAGACATAATTAGTTTCAAGTTAAATCTACAAATAAACAATTTCTAGTGGTTTAGAAAGAACATGAAAAGTGGCATGATGCTAACACTGTTGTCTCCTATGCCATCAAAATTCTCCTGCCTTCCTCTAAGGACAGGATTTAGGTCTCTTGCTATTCATTCACTGGGCCTACTGTCCCCAGGGTGAATAAAAGAAATACTCAGGACAAGACCATGTAGTCGGTCCTGCTACCACACCAAGAACAAGAAAGTGAACAGGGTCTTTGAAAACGAAGACATAGAAGGCAGTTTGGGGTCTGGGTGGGAGCTCGTGTGATGCAGAGGAATGAGCAATGCTATGTGCTACCAAGGCCACACAGGCCCCTCTGAACCTTCAGTATCTGGTCACATTTCCAAAAATATCTTCCTCAGAACACTAGTTCTTCTGCAGGTTTATAGGTCTTTCTGGAGAAAAGTGTTTGGTGATCAAGCAAATTTGGGGAATGGGAAATAAAACTAAATATAACAAATTTCTTTAACATAAGACTACTCAGGTATGTTAATGTTCACTGTGAACCTCAGAGAAGGAAATATAATTTGCACCACTTCCCAAACATATTTGGCCATAAACCCCCTTTTTTAAAAAAAAATTATGAGTATGTTAAGGGATTAGTGTTCTACCAAACACACTTTGAGAAATACTAAATTAGTAATTACCTTCAAGGAAAAAAACACTGATCTTGAAACACAGCTTTCAGGCCGTGACATCTATTTGGCTTACCAACATAACTTCTCTGGGTCTTAGTTTCTTTAAGTTAAGCAGGTCAGATTTGATGAACTCTAATATCCCATCTAGTTAACATTTATTATATTCTAAACTAAATAAGACTGAAATGACCAAGTTATGGCCTAACAGTCACAGAAGACATCCTTAAGGGCATTGTAAGACAGCCTCTAAAGGCCAAAGAAATGACTACCTCATTCAAGAATAAGGGCCAAGAGCAGGACCCTTGAGGGCCCAGATCAGTGCAAAATTCAAGAAAGAACAGACCAGCACTGGAAGGAATGGCCCAGCATATTCATACTGGAGGGAGGTTGTAGGAGTATCTGCAGATCCCACTAAATCTGAAAAAAATGTCAACACATATTTGCCCTAGGCTAAGAATCTGAGTATTTATTAAGCAACTGTAGCATCTTTCTTATCTGCAAAATAAGAAGTCGGATCAGATAATCACTAACCTCCTTTCTAGTACTAACATTCTATGAGTGTGTCTCTATAATCATATCATATTAATAATATATTTGATCCTTTTAGGGGAGGATTTGCATTTTATTAACACAAGATGCAGCTATGGGACAATGAAACGACACAGGATTTGAAGACTGAAGATCTGGGTTTCATTACCAGCTCTGTAAATGCTCGCAACTTCTCTTTTATGGCCTTAATTTCATTGTGTGTAAAAGAGGGATAAAAATTTTCACACTGGTAGCACATACTAAAGTATTCTATAAATGCTAAAGCACTATATACATGTGTAGTATAATTTTTATCCATCTTGAATAAATTCATGGCAAGCAAATCAACCTTTGACTCAATGTTAACACTGTAAACAATTTTTCAAATTCATTCATGTATATATTAAAACTTTCCCCATAGCTTTCTATTAAAAAAAGTGTTTGGAAAATTCCAACCAACTTTGTCATAATGCATGGAGGAGGGAGATCAGTTAAGTGAAAGGTCCAGAAAAAGCAACAGAATCTGAGAAAGACCAAGAGTGAAAGCCAAGAAGGATAGTGTTCACCAGCTGTGGTTCCTTCCTATCTAGGTGATTGCCCCACAACTTCTCTCATCCTCCCTTGGGACAGGCAGCCTTTATGCTGCATCCTCTCCACATATAGGCATGTTATTTGCATTATATTAATTTATACATTTGTTTGTTCCTTTGCAGTGTTCTTGAATCTTGCTACCTGTGTTCTGTTCCTCCCCTTCTCCTGCTCCATTAGATGGAAATTTATCTTTATTTCCCCTGGGTATCCAGTACAGATTTTTGTATCTGGTGATTTCTTAATAGATCTTGTTTGCTGACTTTCCTTAGCATGTTCCTTCCCCCTGAGGGAGGACAGCTGAACCCCTGCTACTTGTTACTGCCTCCTACCCTACCTGACGAGCCCCCTGAAAAGCTCCTCTCTGCCCCACCTTCCTCCTCACTTGGTCTCAGCAAGATTCTCCCAGCAGAAGCGGAAGATGCTGAAGGAGCTCTCCAGCGCATGTGCACACTCATCTGGCTTCTTATCCCCAGGGAGGCCAAAAACACAGAGGAACGTGCAGCCCTGGGATAGATGGTAAACAAAGAAAAGAGAAGTTTCCCTGGGGAAGGCATATGGCTTGCCTAACCTAAACCAACCCAGCTGAATGAAGCCAGATAGTAACCTGATCAGTCTTCTATTAGGAATATAGGTCTGTAAGATTCATAAAATGGACACTCTGGGCCATATCAAGTTGAAAAATTTGTTTAAAATCTTGATTTTAACTAACTATTGAAAGAACTGAAATTTAAAACACAAGAGAAGTTGATATCACAAACTTTTCAAAAATTTAATTTCTAGTATATACCTTGAGCTAAGTCTATCTGCCCACATTTTCTTCATCTATAATGTCAAGTATTCAGATCCTGCTCTTTTTCAAGTTCCTCAATTATCTTGGAAAGATCTGGTTATGTACTTTATGTATGTACTTTACTAACAGAACCAGAAAAACAATTTTTATGCTTTCATAAGCATTCTTCAACAAGAGCTGAATAACAAATGACATGCAGGGTAACCCATAGTAACCCTGAAAATTAAAACCAGAACACCCCATTCCTTAACTAACATTATTTGAAGTTTTAATGTAATATAGCTTGTTACACAAAAAGTAGCAGGATATCTGACTTACACTTATGTTATATGGGAAATAAACTGGCCATACAAGACTATTAATCCTCACTCACCTTTAATGCTGATGCATCAAGTTCCCTTGTACTTACTTTCTCAAACATAAAGATCCGGCTCAGCTGGCCACCCCCTTTCTCAATGACAGTAGAGATGTATAAGACAGCCTCCTGGACAAGATGACACAAACGCGACGTCCGTGCTGTCTTGTGGAACTCTAGGCTGACCAAAACTATAGTTACCGTACGGAATTCGGATACATACTCCACAGGGTGGCCTTCATCAATCTACAAAGACACAGTGAGTTACCTTGCCTATATCTTCAACTCTCAGTACCATGTTTAGGCATTTTAATTCTGTTTTCATGGTGAGTGTGAGAAAATAACTTATGGCAGGTTGAAGTGGCATAGAGTGCACTTGTAATTAAAACTGTTTGACTTTAAACCAAATTTGCTGATGAAATTTGCCAGGCTTTTATACTTTCTAAGAGTTAGTTTGACATGTTCAACTCCATTAGTCATTATCTCTCTTACTAAGAAATTCACATATATTCATATATACACAACCAATCAACACATTTACCAAGGATATACTCTATACCTTGCTTTACAGTATACTAAGTTCTTAAAGGACAAACTGAAAAACAAATATGGTTTCTAGTTTCTAGGACTGAGAAATCTAAGTAAAGGTTCAAGACACATTTATCATAGCAATTACATTGATGCAGTGGGAGAAATTTGCTGTGATTACAATGACGAGCAGGAGATGAACTGGATTGATACAAAATGGTTGTCACATATAGATGAACACCTGTTTGCACAAACACACACACAGTCAACACAACAACTCAAGAACTAGGAAATAACCTTCTTTAAAAGGTTTTTCATTATATGCTTCTGCAGTGTTTGCTTAAGTGCAGAGTCTGGATCCAATTCCAATGCAGTTCTTAGAGTCTCTGAAAAAAGAAAAACAAACAAAATGTCTCCAGCCACCTGGAAAATTAATCTTCAAAATTTGGGGCTCAGGTAGAAAGGACAAAGTAACTTACCAGCACTTGTACGGTAATGTGGCAGATAATCGAGGCACTTGTCAAAATGCTCATCAAAATCAAATGGGTCAATGATCCACATATCTCTTAGCTAAAGAAAGGAAGCTGCTCAATTCTGTGCCCACACATCAACTTGATTATCTTTGGTCCCTTACCAGAGGGGCTGAGGGCTCTCTCTCCCTTGTTTACCCTTTCTCTTCCCAGCCCTGCTGCTCTGCCTCATCTATCTTCCTGGGATAATATCTCCAGCTTCCCTCCAAAATTGAGTTCCAATGGTTGTTGGTTTGGTCAGGCAATATGTGAACACCACTGGAGCACTGCCTATGAGCACCTTTTCCTGTGTAGCAGGAAGACCTTTTAGGATGTGCAATGGATGAGGTCAGCCTCCTACCTTCACAGCTTCATCCTCCCTAATGATCTCCACGTCAAACATGGACTGCTCGCAGAGCTTCCAGCAGTTCCAGGACAGGACAATCTCATTTGCCTGAGCGAAACGCTGAGCTAGCTGGACATCGTCTACAGCCCGCCCAGTCACCAAGAGGTATTGCCTCTGCTCGTCTCCAACAATAACCTGCGAAATCCGACTTGCAGATAGACCTATCCAGAAAAAGGGAGACAAGTAGAGAATAGCCAAACTCAATTGCAAAGCTATGCAAAGGACAGGGTCTGGAATCCTCACATGGCTCTATGCATCATGCCAATCTTGTCATTGCCCTCAGGTGCAGAAGTCTTAGGTCAGCTAATCTTTAAAAGTAATACCTTGGCACAGATTTCCTTCTCTTAAATACACTTAGCCAGACATTCAAACAAGCTTGAGTTGTATGGAGGAGGAAACAAGAGATGATAGGCTTCCAACTGTCTGGTCTCTAAATTGCTCTTCTAATGGGCATCTAGGTCCTGATAGCAGATAACTCAGGGAGAAGATGAGATAGTTATACACAGAAACTGCTACTATAGTGACCACACCATCCCTTCTCACATGTAACCAGGACTGAGTAAGTAGACGATTGTTATTTCCCCAGACATGGGTCTTGCCATAGACTTTTATTCTATCTCCTATTTTCTTACTGCTAATATAGTTGAAAAATTGGTTTGCTTGTCAGAGAAAAAGTAACTATAACCAAGATACGTCTACCCTTAGCTAAGCCACCCAATCCGGGCTAAGAAAAAGGTGGGAGGGGGGGACAGTTTTAAAGAATGGCAAAAATTTACAATTTTAGCCAAGATGGAATAACAGGTAGAGAATTTACCTGCATGCCTGAAACAACTAAGGAACTGGAAAAAATATATGAAACAATGGTTTTCAAGATATTGGACATCAGGTAATAAAGGACAGTGATCCCTGAGAAATGAGACACAAATAAGGTGAACTCTGTTATGCTAGCTTACTAACTAGAGAGTGTCCAGGCCCTATCTCAGGGAGGGGAGGCCTGCATGCGGTACAGAAGACTCTACGTTGAGAGGAAGACATGGCTGGGAGTCTGAGGAGGCCAAGGTGGTTAGAGTTCACAGGGCACTGTGAAAAGTACTAGAAAGCACAGAAATGTACAGAGTGAAAACTCCAGAGATCTGTACTGAGTCCCCCTCAAGTCTTTAGCTGAGTAATGATACATGCATGAATGTGAGGAAACTACTTGAGGCTGGGGAAAGAACCACCTGAAAAGATCAGAAGGAACAATCCTTGATATCACACAGGGCTGGGAATAGTACCTGTTCCTACTAGTCAGATCGTGAAACTTAATTTATAGCATATCAGGTGTAGTACTCAGAAGAGGTTTGCCTCAAGAATGAGACAAAAGTAGCCCTAGATGAAACACTGCTCTGGTCCCTCTCTGATAAAGTTTAAAAGCAACTCCTGACAGGATCAAGTTAATCACATCTCAGAATTAAGTTCTAGAATATTTATAGAAATACAAAAAATCCAGCACTCAATAAGTCATAATGTGTGACACCAATAAAAAACTATCAGCATGCAAAGAAGGAAAATATGACTCATAATGAGGAGAAAAATCAGTCAATCAAGCCCAACTAAGAATAATACAGATGATAGAATTAACAGACAAGGACATTAAATGTGCTATTATAACAGTATTCTACATATTCCTGAACCTAGAGAAAACAAGTAGAGATATGGAAGATATAAAAAAAAAAAGACCCAAATCAAACTTGTAAGGATAGTAGATAGAAACTACAATGTCTGAGATTAAAAATACACTAGATAGGATCAAAGGCAAATTAGACATTGCAAAAGAAAAGATTTGTAAACTTGAAGACATAGTAATAAAAACTATCCAAAATGAAACATAAGAAAAAAGCTAGAAAAACAATGAGCACAACATCAGTGAGTTTGGGAAAATTGCAAACAGCCTAATTAGTGGGTAATTAGAGGAGATGGGGATAGAAAAAAACTATATTATGGTAGAACACTTTCCAAATTTGAAAAAAAAAAACTATTATAATAAAAGCCTACAGATGCAAGAAGCTCATAAACCCTATGCACAAGAAAAATGAAGAAAACAATACCAAGGCACATCATAATCAGATTACCTAAAACCAGAGAAACTTAAAAACAGCCAGAGGGGTGGGAGGAAAGATATTACATACAAAGAAACAAAGACAGAGATGAACGACGCAATTTTTTTGTTGGAAACACTGCAAGCTAGACTAGACAGTGGAACAGCTTTCACATAACAGGAAAAAACTCCATCAACCTAGAACTCTATACTCAGTGAAATACCTTGCAAAAACAGGTGTGAAATACTTTTTTAGACACACAAAAGTAGAACTAACACATCTCCAACAAACCCATACTACGAAAAACATTAAAGGGAGTTCTTTAAACAGACAATAACAGGTGTTAACAAGAACATGGAGAAGTCCAATTGCTGTTGGGAATGTAAAATGGCACAACCACTTTGGAAAACAGATTGACAATTTTTCAAGAAGTAAAATATGCCACACAACCCAGCATTTCCACTCATAGGTAAAAGAGAAATGAAAGCATATATCCATACAAAGAACAGTATACAAATGTTCATAACAGCTTTATTTGTATAGCCAAAAACTGACAACAGCTTGAGTGTCAATCAACAAATAAGTGGATAAACAAATTGTAGTACTGTATAGCCATATAATAGAATACCACGCAGACTGGGCATGGTAGCTCAGGCCTGTAATTCTAGCACTCTGGGAGGCCAAGGCAGGAGGAAAGGCGGGAGGATTGCTTGAGGTCAGGAGTTAGAGACCAGCCTCAGCAAGAGGGAGACCCCGTCTCTACTAAAAGAGAGAAATTAGCTGGGCAACTAAAAATAGAAAAAATTAGCTGGGCATGGTGGCGCATGCCTGTAGTTCCAGCTACTTGGGAGGCTGAGGCAGAAGGATTGCTTGAACCCAGGAGTTTGAGGTTTCTGTGAGCTATGATGACACCATGGCACTTTAGCCTGGGCAACAGAGCAAGACTTTGTTTCAAAAAAAAAAATATATATATACCACCCAGCAGTAAAAAGAAATGAACTATTGATACAGGCTACAAAATAAATGAACCTCAAAGTAATTATACTGAATGAAAGTAGGCAAAAAAGTACATAGTGTGTAATTACACTTAAATAACATTCACAGAAATGCAAAATAATACCTAGTGACAGAAAGATCAGTGGTTGCATGGGGATGAGGGTGGAGGAATAGTGAAAAAAAGGGTGTGCAAAGGGGCACAATGAGACTTTTGTAAGTGATATATATGTTCATTCTCTTTATTGTGGTGATGGTTTCAAAAGTATATAAATGTGTCTATGTACAGTATCAATAATACTCAATAAAACAAAATCCAAAAGAACCAAAAAGGAGCAGGTCAGAAGCGATGTCTTGTAAAACAGAATATGATTCTTTACTACTACTCAAAACATAAAATAGCTGGAGCCAACTTTTGCCCTTAATTCAGAAACTTCTTGAGAGCTCTGGATCCCATAAAGGAGCTTTGTGCAAGGAGCTTCCCCTCCAATCCTGACTTTGCCATTGGTGAAACTCTGGCTTCTGTGTGCAGCTTTTAAATTTTTGTTATATTTGTATTATATTTTTGATTATATCAAACAATAACATAGTTCAAAAACTAAACTATATAAAGAATACATATTAAAAAGTCTTGCTTCCATCCACATACCTATCTATAGTATTTCTCCCAATTGGTAATTATTATTACTTTCTTATATATCTCTCCAGTGTTTATACAAATATAAAAAAATAAGAAAAATTATTTTTCCTCCTTACACAGAAGGTAGCATACCAAACACACGGTTTTGCATCTTACTTTTTTTTCACTTAACTATATTTTGGAGATATTATCATATCAGAACATCTTATTTTTTTAACGTTACAGAGAATCTCATTGAGTAGATACATTATTTAACTCATCTCCTATAGATGGATTGTGGTCAATATTTTATTACAAACCATATTGCAATCAATATCTTGTACATAAGACATATCAGACATATGCAGGCAAACATATAGGATAAATGTTCAGAAGTGGGATTTCTGTGTCAAAGAACAACTGTATTTTTATAGATGGTATGTAGGTGGAAGCAAGACTTAATATATATTCTTTGTTTAGCTTAGTTTTTGTTGACATAATAAAAATAAATATAATAAATATAATACAAATAAATATAATACAGATTACCAGGTCACCCTTCATAGAAATTATACTATTTTTCACTCTACTAGCATGAAAAAGCTAATTTCTCACAGACTCACCAAAGAGTGTGTTGTCCAGTATCTGAATTTTTGCCTATCTACAGGTAAGAAGGTGTCTCAATGTACTTTCAGCTGGCATTTTTCTTATTATGAATGAAGCTGACCATCTTTATATTTTAAAAGACATGTATTTTTCTTTGTCTATATACTATTTATTCATGACCTTTGTCCATTTTTCTCTTAGAATGTTAGTCTTTTCTTGATTTCTAGGTACTCTTTCTATATTAGAACAATTCATCCTTTGTTTATTGTTACAAATATTTTTTCTCCACTTTGTCATTTATCTTTTGAATCATACACAAACACACACACACACACACACACACACACATTTTCCCCAATTGGATCACTTTTTAAGGAGCTACTACCTATCTTTAGCTGTAGGTCCTGGCCTTCTGTGGTATGGTAAATCCCAAATTTCTCCTGTATCTCCAGACTGCATTTTGCCACCAGGGTAATGATGTCACTTAGTTGATTCCGTTCCACTGTCCAGAGTGCCAGGAGCACATTCCCTGTAGAAACATAGGATAGGCTGACAGGGGTCAAATATTTAGACCTACTTAGTCCAGGGAAATGTCTCCAGTAACACCGAAGACCAACTTGATCCAGTGTGCATAGCAGGCAAAGTGTGAGGCAAGGTTTCTTGGCTATATACACTGTGCTGCATTAAAATACTGCCTCCAATCCTCAAAACCATTCAGTACATTAAAAAAAAAAAAACAACAAAACATGAAGGTAGAAGGTTGGTAGAAGCTGTAATGTTCCTAAGGATATTTTTGGTAATCTCCCCTCTATTAGTATACTAATAGAGGGGGAGAGATATTGGCAAAAGTTTCACAAATGTAGGTGCAAGTCTAATTTTAGGGTTGGTTTTTATTAAGTTTAAATGACAAGAGAGGCCAACTCTGGAGCATATAATGATCCTAAGAGTTCTCCAGATAGGAAACTCTTGACTCCTTCCTATTTCACGCTTAGCTTCTGTTATTAATGACTAAGTTTCTCATCGGTTTTTTCAAGAATGCATTATGGGCATTTATATCCTGTCATTCAATCTAAACAAGATGTAAAGCATGTGTCAGACTAATTTGGACAAAGGTTTTCCATTAGATTGGGAGATCCTTTGAGGCAAAGACTGTGTCTTCCTCATCTTTACGTCCCCTGGGCCCAGCACCATCTAGTAAATAATCAAACAATGCTGAATAAACAAATATGCCAAATTCCACCTAAATATAGTCTTCCTCACTCACAGTTCTTTAAGTACTCAGAAAAACTGAAAAATACCTGTGATATTTAGGATATCCCCTCCAAAACAAAGCACATCTGAAATCAAGTAAGGAAGAGAGAGGAAAATGAGTTAAAATCAGTGATATACCAGATCATGGCAGACTCATATACAGTCAAAAGAATGGCCTACTGAGTTTTTCTTCATATTTTTCTTGTCTATTTGCTCACTCCAAGACTCAGCCCTTTAGGCTTCTTCTTCCTTCCTCCTACTTTCTCCCCAAATCTATCCATACTTATGTACAATACATCTTTTCTGAAATGGAAGAAGTATTCCTGCTCCCTTCAAAGCTACCCCATCTGTGCTAGGAATCTTATCCTCTCTCACGCTCTCAAGGACTTCACTCCCTCCCTAATCTCTCTACTGGATCATTCTAATCAGTAGCTTAAAGAAAACAAACACAATAAAAATAACTCATTTATTCTTGATTCTACCTTCTCTTCTTCCTAATAGCTCCATTTTTCTGCTATATTCATAGCAAAAAAAAAAAAATCTCAAAAAGAGTTGGTTATGTACACTTTCCTCGTCTCCCATTACTCTTTCTTTTAAATGTTTTCTCTACCATTCTCCTCTCAGCTTGCTCCAATCTGACTTCCACTTCCACCAATTCACTAAAATTGTCAAGGTCATCAATAGCATTCATCTTGCTAAATTCAATATTTTCCTGTCTCACTGGACTTGACAGCTTTCATTTTCAACCCAGCAAGCCACTACCTTCCAGAGACAGGGACACAATATCCTACCTCACTGGCTGCTTTACAGTTCTTTTGCAGGTTCTTTCTCCCTAACATTCCTCCATTGGAGTTCCTCGAGCCTCAGTCTAAGGCACCTTCTCTTTATTTACGCTCTCCCAACATGAATTCAATGAATTCTTAATTTTAAGTATCACCTTTATGCCATCCACTCTCATTGTCATCTCTAACAGAGATCTATTTTCTGAGCTTTTGCCTCAATCATAGCTCCTAACTTGATTTCTCTATTTGAATGACTTATTGGCATCTCAAACTCAATATATTAAAAATAAAACTCTTGATTTTCTTTCTCATCTTGGTAAATGACACTATCGATTCAGTTATGAAAGTCAAAAAACTGAGTCCTTTTTCTCACTACTTCCCACTCAAATTCAGCCACCAGCAACTCCTACCTGTTGAAACTGCAAAATATATTTAAGTTAATTCATCCCTATACAGCTCCACTGCCATATCTCTAGACCAACAGTCTTCAGTCTTGATGGCATATTGGAATTGCCTGTGAAACTTTTTTAAAAAGTCCTTATTCCTGGGCCCACCCCAAGAAATTCTGATTTAAATGGTCTGAGGTGAAGCCTAAGCACTAATATTTGTAGCTGGGCACAGTGGCACATGCTTGTCATCCCAGCTACTCGGGCGGCTCAGGCAGGAGGACTGCTTGAGCCTAGGAGTCCAAGATCAGCCTTAGAAACATAGCAAGACCTTGTCTCTAAAAAATAAAAAGGAAAAATAAAAAAGGGGCAAAAAGATTTTTAAAAGCTACCCAAGTGGTTATCTAATGTGCAGTTGAGGTTGAGAACCACTAACCCTAGACCAAATCTCCATCATCTCTCCAGGACTGTTCCACTTGCCTCGTCCAGCTTCTATTCTTACCATTCACCCTCCACCAGCATCCTATAAATCCAAGCTCCATGAGGCAGCCAAAATGAGCTTTAGAAAGTATAAATCAGATTATATCATTTCCCTGCTAGAACCTTCCAAGTTTGCCTTTATACAAAAATATAAAATTCAAATTCCTTACTATGGACCACAGAGCTTGATGATCTGATAAACTGCCTTCCTCCAACCTCACTCAAGCCACTCACCCTGCCAGCTATGCTCTGGCCATACTGGCCTCCTGCCAGTTCCTGTGATATGCCAAGCCTTTTCGTGTCTCAGAACCTTTGTACCTGGCCTTCTTCTTTACCCCTAGATCTTCCCAAAGTGTTCCCCTCATCTTTCATGTCTCGGCTTAAATAATACCTGCTCTGTCTCACACAGAAACTCCCCAACCCTACACTTATTTCTTACCACTACGCTATGTTTATTTCCTTAAGAGAATGCATAATCTATAATTATTTTGCTTACTTATTATCTATCCCACTAAAATGCAAACTCTGTGAGGGCGGTTTCCATGTGTACTTTTCCCTGTATTTCTAGTACCCAGCGGTACCTCGTATTAAGTTAATAATACATATTCAATACATAATTTTCATCTTCCCTTTCATCCTAAACTGATGAGAAAAAGTGAAAGAACTTTTATATTTGTTCCTCAGGGGTAAAGGGTGAGTCAAATAATCACATTCCTAAAGAAGATGCCACAAAGAATTTAACTATTCTGGTGAATCTCAAAATGATGGACATAACTGTATAGGGCACTGTCAGTAAAGGATGAGAATGCTACATAAGTACAAAAAGGTGTAGTGCCAGAGTAATTTCTGTTGAGCAAACATAATAAGCTCAAGAGTGGGTTTTTGCTCCCCTGCACCTGTTACAATGCATGTCACTGAGTAGATACTCAAAATATGTTCACTGCATAAATAAGGAGTTTTTTCCAGATATCTGATATTAAGAAAATATACAAAAGCTTAATACATGGCAGAAAATAGAGAAAACACCTATTCCTTTCTCCCAGAATGAAAATGCAGTAATAGAATGGAGAGGTGTTTTATAAATTATATCTGATATACACACATTAGGCATATTACTGTTAGAAGAAACAATTTGAGGAGTATTTTATTTCGAAATAAAACACAAACATACCAAATTAAAATTAAAATTAGCTTTCCCCCCACTCCTGAATATAGTCAGTGTAATGCAGTCTAGATAGAATGACAGACACAGGCAAAGATGTAGCTTTTGTCAACTGCAACCGGAAGAAACCAAAGGTGAGTAATGCTACAGGAATGATCCTTTAGCACCTGTTTTAAAGCACCTCAGGCCCCCTTCTCTTACAAACCCTCAGGAGCCCAGCACCACACCTCCTTGTTCCCCTACAGTCATCACTCACGCTCCACGATGGCACTAATGTAATAACTGAAGATGTGGGCCAGTTTGTCCATGTCATGCTCCGACTTACAGGTCAGGCTGAATCTGTCTATTAATGCTGTAAACCCTGGTCAATAAAGCAAAAGTTACTAGGTTAGCTGCAAATCCTAAACTTTTAGGCCCCTTTACGTCCACACATCAGGCCAGTGTCAAGGAAACAGATCCCTTGGAACTCAGTAATTCCCTTATCCATTAACACGGTGTTACTTAGAAACTTCTCAGGGCCAGGCTGGTCGCCGCCGCGGGAAGGCAGAGGGCTGCCCTGTTTCCAGCAGCTGCAGCTGCTGACCATTTGCCTACAGCGCCCTTTCCAGCTGAAGCCAGCTGTCGCTTCCTCCGACCCCCTCGGGCTCCCTGGCCAAGGGAAACCAGGATTTCCCCTCGTGTGTCGGGCAGAGAAACCACTGACAAGGAGAACGGATTAAAGCTTTACGGAGAATTCACATGGTGAGGACAGGCACCTTGTGTTACGTATGTCTTCACGACACATGCAATAAACTCCATTAAGCATTTGTTACATGAAATACTCTCAAAGTGGCTGTTAGGTCGCTGACGCCTAGAACAATGCCGGGCACACACTTACGGACCCCAAAAATGAATTAATTGAAGGAATAAAGCAATGAGACAAGGCAGAACGCTTAGCGGAAAATGATCGGGGTCAGAAAACTCGGCTCAAAGCCCGCCGTGTGGTCCTCTCAGTCTCAATTTCACCGACTCTGAAGCGAGCCCGGGGGCTAAACCAGTTCATCCCAAAACGTGTCTCTCGCTCTGAAAACAGAGACGCTTCAGTTGGCCGCGGCGGCCGCGGGGAGCAGTCGGAGCGCGCCTCAGCTGGCCGGCGGGGACCACGGCTGCAACCGCCGCGGCCTCCAGCGGCTTAGGCCCAACGGCCGCCCCGCCGGCAGGCCAGGGGACTGCAAGCGACAGCCCGCGCCCTCACCCGTCACGTGGGCGCCTAGGAGGACGCCCTGGGCCGTGGCGAACTGGGGCTCCGATCTCCGGCGCCTCCCAAAGACCAGCAGGTCGGGCAGCAGCGCCGCCAAGCGGGCCTCCGCCGGCCAGGGACGTGCAGCCGCCTCCTGCTCGCCGGTCGCCATGGCGGCGCCGGGCTGCCAGCCGAGCTCCCGGAAACAGGACCGTGCGCGCAGCAGCCCGTCCGCGCCCGCGGAGCCGGAGGTCCCTCCCGCCAACCAATCCGCGCGGGCTTTCCTGGGGCAGCGCCAATCGGAAGCGGCCGCGGCCCCGCCCCGCCTGCTTCCCGCAGCCCGCGCCCTGCTGACTTCGGAGCGGACGCGAGGGGGTGGGAGGTGAGAGGGCGGCGCTTTCAAAGGAGCAGAGCTGTCATTTTTAATCTTGAAATATGGAGGTGAAGACGCTTCATCGGCAAAGCAGATAATACGGGATAAATACAGTCTTTCCCCTTTATCACCAGAGTGGAGTCTTGGGTCACCTCTGAATTTGCTAATGATGAGTTTCACTGGCATAAATCTGACTAAAGGTACTGAACGCTGTGTCCTTTCCCTTGTTACGAAGTTTCTTCTTTCACCAGCCAGAACAGGGCTATTGCTCTCATTATGAGAGTGCTCGCTCCCCGAGGGGCTGTTTCTCTCTTTTGTGTGCTAGGGACACATTGGAGGCTGCCAGTCTTTGTTGCTCAGATTTCTGGACACCATAAAACAGGATGAGCATGCTGTGGATTTTTAACTTTATCAGAAAATTATTTTTGCTTTGGTTTTCTAAGGAAAATCTAAAAGCTACACCTTCACTACTTTAGGTCCGTAACAGCTAATAGATGTAGGCCATTTTGATGATAAATGAAGGGCTAATTTTACTCATGGAATTACTTTACATTCTGATGAACACTTCCAGTAGTAACACCAAATATACGATCAGCCCACAGGTGACAGCTGGGCAGAAGGGCCAAAAGGGAAGAAGAAATTAAGGGGAGATAAAACCAAGAGGCCCAGACACAAGTTTGACACTGTCCACAGAGGTAACAATTTCAACATAAACACAACCTAGGACCCAAGGGTTGGAGACTCCTCAAAAGCCAAATCACTTTTTAGTACTTTTATAAATTTATTTTAAAAAATAACAATTGCAATGACATCAATGATCACCTGTACTCCCCCTACTGGTGTGGGGGGGAACCTATATAGTTGAGTCCCAAAGGAAAATCAAAACATTATTAATATCAGCCAGAAAATGTTCTTTTGGTCCAGTGGTATAGACACTGACATGTTCAATGTACCAGTGCAATTAAAATATATACATTTACAATTATCCTGCAAAAAAAAAGCACTCAAGTGACATAACTAGCATTAAACCAATTATTCATCCATTCACTCTTTCTGCATCTGTGAAGTTACACTACAGTTATAAAGAAAAATAAGTAAAATAACTAGTAACAAAGAAAAAAATTCAAACATCAATACCCTGCCCTCACTTTGTGGGCTATTATAGTGTGTTAAAATAACCACAAAAGTGTCATGAGCTATCTGAAATGCAATGACAAAATGACAACTGAAAAATTTCAATTCAAATGAAATTCAAACTCCCCCCACCAAAAAAAATTCAGCAACAATGAAGTTGGTATTGCTATGTACAAACTTACAGACACAAATAAATAGCATTTTAGAACTGTTGGTGGCTTAAACACTAAATAGTAGGTTTGAGGAATTTCTTTCTGAACTCTGCATCTTGGACTCCTAAACAAGGAATATAAATTCCTCAGTATTTTTAGTAATCTAGCATCTGAAAAACTTTACTGAATAAAGTTAATATCTGAAACACTTGTAAAGAGCCAGAAGTTTCTAGCGAGCTTACCAAAGGATCAGCCCTTTGGCTATCTGGAAGCCAGGACAGATTACTAGATTCCCCCCAACTAGGAAGATTTCACTTTCTGGTTCCTTTGCATAGTTCTGTACCTCTATTTCTACCGTAACAATGATTTCCCTTTATGATGTTTTTGTTAGGGCTTTAACTTCTTTTCTGCTCTTAATATATTTAGACTGAAGTCAAAGAAGAAAGGGCTAATCTTTATCATTGGCATTTAAATAAACCCCAAATGTTCTTCAGAAGAATTATTGACTAGGTTTTCCTTCTTTGTTTCCAGAGAAGGCAGCCAACTCTTCTGAAATACCATCTTACTTCTCCCAGGGTTCAACATTTAGAAAAGAAATACATTTCTGAGGCACAACCCATTTTGGGAACTATTTCCCAGTTCCTGACCCTGCAGGCATCTCTATTTCCAGTTCTGCAGCTTACTTCCACAGGATGAATGCAATGTGAAAACCTTTCTGTGCAAGGCCTATGGAGAAAGGGAAAACACACGAAAACTGGCACCAAAGAATCAGCTGCCGTGGGAAGAATAAGAATGTTCACTCTCTGGGGCCAGCACAATGTGTGGTAAGAGTGAAGCCAATATCCACTTCAAGCTCTAGCAGGTAATTTGGACTGTCCAGGACAGCGTGATTAAGCAGTGCTTTCCAGAAACTGTCAAGAACCTAATCTCAGACATCTCCCTTTCAGTGCTTGTTAAAAGTTTTAGTGTAAATGTGAATTAGTCTCTTTATTTTAATAATCCATCCCAGGTATCCATCCACTGGAGAATCATGCTCTATGACAACATATGGGTATATATACTACTCTCTCTTTCTCTCCTCCTAGGCTGATAATTCCCCAAATGCTGTCACAAAGCCTATGATTGAAAATCACTAGTTTGGCTCTCTGTTTAGGAGTTGCTACAAATGTCCTCAGCTCTTCAGCACCGAAGTTGTTGAACAGTTTTGTTCTCTTAGGAAAGGCAGTTTCGAAGTCCAATACCCTCTAAATTCTTAGAAGTAGCCACAGAAAAAACCACTGTCCAGATGACCTGTCAACAGAGGGATAAAGCAGAGCACAACTTTTCAAAGCTAAAAAAAAAAAAGAGAGATTCAGCAATGTATATTTTTAGTTCTCCAGTCTTTTATCATTCTATCACCAGCTAGCTTTTTCTTGGTTGGAGTCCAAAGATCCCAACCATCTGGGTAGACAGAAATTCTTATTATTACCACAGATTGGATGAATGTATCTCAGAGAATTTATTGGATGGAACTTCCCTGCCTGGAAGCCATCTCTGAATATAAAGTATCCATTTAGTCACCCAGAGATCCCTCCAGAGGGATGGATGCTGTCTAAATTCCATGGGAAGGAGTAGGCTGAGAGGCTTCCTTGATTGTAGTTCAGGTTGAGAAGGTTGTTCTTCCTTGCTGAGGTGGCTGGCTGGCTTTACCAGTCAGTATAAGTGCTTGTGTACTGCTGGGCTGACATGTGTCTCCTTGCATCATCCTAATCCATGAAATATCAATGTCATCAACAGTCTGAAATAGGTCCTGACTGAAAGAGTAAGACAAAGGCTTGCAACTTCAATTTGCCAGACATCACTGCAATTATAATACTGAGCCACTTATTAAAAACTAAGTGGTTTCTGTCCTGTAGAAAAGGGCAGAATGTGATCGTCAGTGTCCCATTGGAAGAGCTGATCAATTTCCTGGAACAGTGGGAAACAGTGGCAAGAAACAGACCATGATCAGTTCCATCACATGGCTTGGGGTTAGGACACTCGGATGATCTGTGTCATAGCTTCTTCATCAGCTTGGTTTGGATCCTAGAGACAAAGATGGCAAAATTATGATTAAAGGCTTTTGCAAAAGCAAGAGGTAACTCCTGGCTCTCTCTACTTCTCCTCTACAGAATACACACAACTTTGCCAAGCAAACCAAAGGCCTGCAATGCATCTAAATCTGCACAGATGGCTTAAAAAGTGCAGCCTCTTTAGGCAAGAAGAGAAAATAAACCTTATTCTTAAGGGGATAAGTATTTGGCACTCCATGGCCAAATACTCCAGAGTTGCTAATTTATCCTAAGCATCTTGTGTTGTATTCTACCCTTAAGGGATTAATGGTATTCAGGTGGCTAAGAAAAAGATCCAGATAAACCATGTCATGCTGTATTTTTGTAATTATTTTCTGATCAACACATTTACATACTGAGTACTTCGCAGGGATGGAAAGAACATTAGAATCTACGTACTTTAATGCCCTCATTTTGTAGACAAATCTGAAGCCCAGATGAGTAATCTGCCTGGACTAGAGTTAGAAAGTTACTCAGGAGTCCAGCAAGAGCTAACTCCCAAATTCCTCGATTCCCATTTAATCTTCTTTCCACTAAACTCTGTGTGTTGCTTCTCATTAAGACCTGCAGTATTAACACAAGTATCAGTCCTTGGAGGCTTTTTAGAACACCCCACAAGAACCACCTTTAGTTTCTCCATACCAAGGCCCTGGGACCTCAGTAGGCAAGACCAGAGAAGCTGAAAAATTCCTGTAGGTGGAAAGACTGGAGCTAGGTCTTTAATAATGAGCAAGAACAATAATTAGCATCTACTACACACTCACCATGCACTAGGTACAGCACTAAGTAAGTGCCTAATGTGGATTATTGCCAGAAATCCCCACAACATTCCTGTTAAGTATCCAACAGTATTCCATTTTATAGATAAAGATAAAAGTACTCCTCTTTTAGCCTTTTCTCTATAAAATAAAGGCTAAAAGATACTCAGTAAACTGACCAAGGTCATATTGTTAGCAAACAGAATTAGCAGAGTTCTTAGGACAATATTCTCCTAGACCTGGCAGGCCACACTCACACTGCATGACGGAATAGTAATGACAGCACTGAGAAAGGAGAGTCTCTCACACTATCAGTGAGGACTAATAGCACTGGAGGAGTTGCTAGTGCTTGTTGGGGCTCAGAAATGGATACCCCAAAATATGGTATTTTGACGTGCTGAAGAAAAAGCTGTAAGGTCTCTTTGACACCCACCCTCCCCCAATCTTTCAAGCAGCTTCTCCCAAAGCATAGGATGAATTTGTTCTTTGAAGTTCCTTATCTGCCTATCGTCGTCTGGACCTGCCAAAGAAGAAAACAATTACCTCTTGTCCTTTTCCTGAGTTTTCATTAAATGAACTCATATCACAAGTAAAAAGACTGAAGTTTGTCAACAAACTTGAGACAGACTTTTGTCACAAACCATAGTCTGCTCTGTGGGCCTAACAGACTTATTTTGTTTCAGGCTGCTGTATGTTCTTTACGCACATTAAATTTCCATAAAAATCATTTACTACTCCTTCCCCCCTGAAATCATCCATACTTTTCCATCTCCCTTTCCCCTAAGAAGGGTATATAATCGTCTGTACCTCATTGGGTGATCATTCTCTGATAATGCACCTGGTGTTATACACTTTGAAATAAACTTATATGCTTTTTCACCAATTAATCTGCCTTTTGTGAATTGGTTTTTCAGCAAAACTTCACAAGGCGAAGGGGAAGTTTTTTCCCTTGACTCCTACATGCTCCAGTGTGGGGACACTGAGGAAACCTGGTTAGATTTGTTTAGAGAGGTAATGAGGCAAAGGTGCTTAGAAGTTATAAAGAAATAGTCTGAGATTGGATGCAGTTAAGAAATATGGAACTAGCATGCATCATTGAGCAGGGGAGTGACAGGATTAAAAAAACATACTATCTAATAAAAACTGATCTGGCAGTACTACGAAAGGTCAATTAGTGGAGATTAATTGAGAAGATACTGCAATAGTGCAGGTGGAATGTGATGTTCATGCAGAATGAAGTTATCAGTATACGGGAGGAATCCATTAATTCCACAGACATTTACTGAAAGCTTGTTCAGAACTGGACACTAAGTCCAATAAACCCAACTAAGTTAGTACTTAAACACAACTAACTTAAATAGTACTAAGTCTAATAAATAAAACAGAGAATAAAACAATCCTCTAGCCCCAACACAACTTATAGTCTAGTGAAGAAAACAATTTTGAACAATTAAACACAACCATTCAATTATTATTACACTCTGAAGAAAAGGAAGATGACATAAGAAAATAGGGAGATAGAAGAGAATACTCTATAGAGAGTGTGGCAGGCACCGCCTCTTTGGTTTACACCAAGACCTAAAAGATAAGAGAGAGACAGCCATGCAAAGAGATGGAGTGAGGGGCATTACAGACTGGAAATTGTTAAGGACAAAGACCCATGGCAGGAAATAGGGCATTGGACAGAGAGCAAGAGCACAGAGAGCAAGAAGCAGGAGGAAATGAAGCTAGAAGTAGACAAGAGCTGGAGCATGCAAGCCTTGATGGCCATGGCAAGAACTCTGGATTTTAGTCCAAGTACAAATGGGAGAGGGTGAGGGCTGAAGGAGCTTGAGGAGAACAGTGACGTGACAGGATATACACTTTAAAAAGATCACACTAAGATGTGTAGAATGGACTAGAGGGGGACAAGAGTGGAAGAGGGGATACCAATTAGGCAACTGTTTTCTTAATCTAAGCCAAAGAAGAGAGGATTAAGCCAGGCCATCAGTTGGGAGGGAAAAAATAAACTAACAAATTATATTTTAGAGATAAAAACCAAGAGGACTTCATCAAGAATTGGACAGTTCTAGCTTTAGTAACTGGGTGGACAGACATGTCACTTGTTGAGATTTGTGCTTATGTATAATAAATAAATCAAGAGTTCTGTTTTGGATACACTGACTCAGAAATGCCTGTAAGATAATTAGTGGAATTAGATGGATGAACCAGTATAAATTCTGGAATTACACTAACTGGGTTTGAGTTTCAGTTGCATTATTTTACTAAGTATTTACCTTGGTCAAAATACTTAATCTCTCTAAACCTCAGCTTCAATTGTAAAATGGAGATGATAATTTTTTTTCCCCATGAGGACCAAGTAAACTCAGAGATGATAATTCTTATCTCATGGGGCTTGAAGGTGCTGTGAAGATTCAATAAAAAAAAAATGTTTGAAAAATTTCTTAATGACTCTCACATAAGTTTCAGCTGCTGCTGTTACTCTTACACTAAGAAACAATAAAACGTGTTCCTTAAAAATTACAAAAAGTGAGATTTTTAAGAAGGAATTAATAGTAATAATTTGTAAAGGTGCAGAAGGAAGAAAGGCCACTGAATTAAAAACCTTTAGTGCTTTTATGACCAAAGGGAATCTAAAGAGGTAAAATACCATATTTGGTTTAGAGAATGTGATTAGTTCCTGAGTGTGAAAATAGCAAGAGGACACTGAAGGCTTTAACCTAAATAACAATAATAATAATAATAATAATAATGAGAAGAATAAAAGGTATGAATCTTCTTACCTGCATATGAGGACTATCTTTTTCCTTTGGAGAGAAAAATCGCCCACCTTCACCACGCTTCCGTGCCATGGCATGACGGTGCCGAGACTCATGCAGGTATTTCTACAACAAGAGAAATAAAACCACTTAAATACTAGCCAGAACCAGCATAGTTGTTTAATGTACAAATTTCATCCTGAAAAGATTAAGACAGCTGTGATCAAAGCCACAAGGGACAATTATGACTTTGAATGATGAAGAAAGCTTTGGAGAAAACAGTTAAGTGAATAAGATAGCAACTAACCATATACATCTACCACAAGAACGTGAATGCTAAATCACTGTTTAAGAACGTATTGCAAAGATCACTACCTACACCTCCATATATATATATATATATACACACACACACACACACACACATATATATGTATATATATACACTCTCCCCTTTTGCTTTAATAAGAGGCCAAATTTTAGTTGGGCAAATGGCTGCTCAGTAAAAAGACTATTCTTCCAGCTTTATTTGCAGGTTAAGTGTGACCAGGTGAATAAATTTTGGCTAACAAGATGTATAGAACTTCTTGGAAGGTCCTTGAAAGAGAAACTTTCTTCTTCTCTTTGTTTCTAGGCTGGGGACCAAGCAGTCATCTTGGACTATGAAGAGTAGACTAAGAATGTTAGCAGTAAGGCAGGAGAATGACTCTTGAGAACCGTGGAAATGGGCTACTGGTCCAGGACAATTTTATCCCTGGACTTCTTTTATGTAAGAAAAAGAATAAAATCTTGTTTAAGCCATTGAGGTTTTTTTTGATTGATATTATAGTTGAAGCTGCATACAGTAATAACAAATGCTAACTGATACAAAAACAGCTATCTAACTTCTATCTAACTTCGTTTGGAAGATACTCAAGAAAATAAACCATATAAAAGATAATTTAAAAAGTAGAACTCTGCTGTTCTCTTTCTACATCTTTCCGCGTGTTATTTTTACATACCCTTCTTTCCTTTGGAATTTTCCCTTCTGCCTCTAGTTTTGCCCGGGCTTGCCTCCTCTTAAGAATACGGTGGTACTGTTTGGCGTTCACATAGAGAGGCTCTTCTTCGAGCATCTCTGCTCCAGGTAGAGGGATTCTCTGGATAGCAGGCACAGAGCCAGCCCCTGGTACCATCTGTGTGAACATGAAACCAAAGTTTATTGGTGGCAGAAGTATGGACACAGGAAACAGTATCTTGGTCCCTATTAATCTATTTTCTTCTGAATGCCACAAAAAGTAACTTTTGTAGGGTACTTGGTTAAGTAGATTCCTGGAGGACATTTATACTAATGGTCTGCATTTTAAACAAACATCCCAGATGATCATGTCATAGGGGGCTCAGGAGCACACTTAAAGGACATAACCATGTCCAAATTCATGTCCACAGGTGGATCTATTTCCTAAGTATGTCTGCTGCCATCTAATGGTCAGGAAAAGTAGTCACAAGATAATAAAACAGCAAAAAGGCAGGGACAGATTGACCAAGTGCTACTAAATGCCTATAGTCACAGAAATAATGTAATTACATAGTTAATTTACGATATAATTCAATCTCAATTTTTCTAAACAAGCAAATAAAAAAACAAATAAAACATTTTACCATATATATGAGGAAACAAGTAACAGGGTCTGTATCCCACCCCCTGCCCTACTACAAACACTATGAATGGTTGTATTGATTCTCCTGGTAGTTTCCTCCACCTTGTGCAGACTACTACTTATTTTTAATTTATCCATTTTAAGTCCTGTGCACTAACATCCTATTTTGACATAGGAGGATTTAGCTTTCACTCACACCACCCAACTCTCTTTCCTTATCCTCCCAATATATTTATATCACATTTTTGGTGTCTCTATTAATTAAAATCTTTGTAATTTTTAGTTTATTTCTTGTTTCATCCACCATAGGCAATATATGTTCTATTACCCAAAGATTAGTACCCTATCCCTCCCTTAATTATTTGAACAGAATTGCATAAAATCAGATATTTACACCTGTTATCCCCTGCTCTATCTCCAGCGCTAGAATAGTCCCTGGCACATAGTAGGTGCTCAGAATTACAGTTTGTCATAATGTTATTGTAAAAGTAGATCACTGTAAGTGCCTTAAGGATCAAGCTCAATCCCAAGAGGTCAACATTATAAACACATTTCATGAGACATCAAGTTGCAAGTTTGAGAAAATTTCAAAGACAAAGAGATATAGAAAAAACTGTATTACACGAGAACAGCAAGCTGAAGAATCAATTTTCTTACCATGACCATTCCTCCTGAATTGACCACATTTCCTGCCACTGGCAGTGTCACAGTGACAGTCCCTTGTCCACTGCTGGTTGTGTTGGTATTGGCTCCTGTCTGAACAATCTGTGCTCCTGCCAAACTGGCTGCTGGGATGGTGATCATGCCTGAAACAGGGACTGTAACTTTAAGAAAACAAAACATAAAACAAACAAAAAACAGGCACACAGAACAGAAATAAGGGAACATAGTTAGTCCCTCTTCTATCTGGCACACACTCAATCACCCTGGAAAAACATACTGAAAAACACAAGAGGAGAAAAAGTACTCTTCCACTCTGGTTTGCTATACAGAATCCAAGTAATAGCAATTACTGAAATTCTATTAACTGTCTAGGACGTGGCTCTCAGTAAATCTATCCTTGAAATGGATACTTCCTTGGGAATTCCAGTAACAGTTTTCAAAAACTGAAGAAGTTTGGAGGCCTGCCCTTCCATGGGTCAATCTGACTATAACTATATCCACTGCTCTTGTACACATGAACAATCTGTTTCAGGATAGAAATTTTATAAACTTATAATTTATTTACCCCAAACAGACCAAGAGTCAGTTGCAGGATTAAAATTTACAATCAAATCAAGCATCCTAAGTTCCCAAACTATCAAAAGCAGCATTTGAGGATCTGTTCACCATTCTGTTTGAGCTCTTGCTGGGGCTCAATTCATTTTAGGCCCTCTCCTGAGTCATACAAGAGCCCATGGTTACCACGCTCTCTGGACCTTGTATAATGCAAAATTTTAATCACAAGTCAAACCTTTAGCCATGAAATCTAAGTGAAATGTCCTTTCTTGATTTAACTATCCCATTATCTAACACATGCTTCCAAAAGCCTTCATGTCCAGTGTGATCACTCCTCCTCCCTTATTTGTGTGCCATCTATTTCTGTAACATACTTCTATAAGGGCCTTGCATATTATTTATTTGTTCACATGTCTTTCCTACAGAACTAGAGGCTCTTTGAGAACTATTCTTTCTTAGTAAAGTGCTGTATATAAAGTAGGCCTATAAGAAGTCTTTTTGGAATAAATTAATAATGGAGTGATCAAAAAAAAAATAACAAAAAACAAGCAACAACATTCTAAAGTGATTTCTGATCAGTTTCTACCTTTACCAATAAAAAACTCCCTATTTCCAATCTTCTATTTAGAAACATTTCTTCCCTAAAAGCATTAAAAATTTACACAATACGTGGGACCAGTCTTAATGGCCACTGCAGGAACCCCTACAAATGGAACCAGTATTGGTCACTTATGATGACAAGAAAGCAACAATCAATGGAGAGCTCAAAGAAAATTTTTTTGTTCAAAAAATGTGTCATGTAGAGTTCACCACTAAAATTCTGAAGCAGCTGCCCGAGGGACAAAATGATACCCCAAGAAGTCCCAGGGAAACATATGGGGATACTTACCTTGCTGGAGAATGGTGCCATCTGCATTAACTGGCTGATAGACAATAGTCTGCCCTTCAGCAGTCTGTGCCACTTGCTGCCCCTGGACAGCAATCTGCTGCTGTGTCTGTAGGAAATAATGACATAATTCAGTAGATTCCAAAGACACCCACAAAGAAAAGAACCATGTGGTCCTTTAAAAAAAAATTTTTTTTTTTGGATAGTTTTCTTCCCCCATTTCTACTAAACATGAAACATTTGACTCAGTTATCTGACTCTTCCAAAACAGAGTTGTTCCTATGTTGACAGCTAGTGAATTACCTGAGTCTGGCCAGCGGTGACAGCTGTCTGGGGCTGCTGGATGATGATCTGCTGGGTTTGGCCCTGCTGGCCCTGCACCTGCACAGCCTGCCCACCCTGGATTTGGATCTGTCCAGGTGGGACCAACTGTATCTGCAGTAGAAAACACAAAGAAAGGATAGCACCTTATTGACACTGGTCTCTTCTGGTCCCTGAGTGTTAGTTATCCGAATTTCTCTAGAAAGCAGGAAATGTTAAGAGGGAAAAAGACAGGAGTCCTGTTCTGCTTTCAGTTATGAACTAGAGATAACTTATTTCCCATTTATGAAAAAACCAGGGAATTCTGAACACTGGATACCTGATGATATTAAGAAATCAGTGTCAGTTTTTTGAAATAGAGTGGTGGTATGGTTACACATTTTATTTTAAAGCCATGTTCATTTGAAAATACGCTTTGAAGTACTTTTTACAGACAAAGAATATTATGTATGTAAATATTATATATCCTAATATAGTATATTCAAAATGTATTCTACCCTAGGCAAATGTTGATTTGACCATAGCCCAAGTTAACACCTTGATGAGGGCCTCCAGAGAGACACTGAGAGGACCCAGCTAAGCTGTGCTGGGATTCCTGACTTACAGAAATTATAAAATAAATGTATGGTTTTTTAAGCTACTAACTTCTAGGATAATTTGTTATATAGTAATAGATAACTAAGGCAATGTAACAGATTATATTCTTCTTATTCCTATTTCCAGTACCCTTACCAGTAGTCAATACTGACATCAAAATTTGCCAATTTTTTGTTAATTTGTATTTCCTATTTTGTTCCTAGGTTTGTATAAACCTCAGATAGCAATTATGGAAAGCAGGGATCCTATGCTATCCAAATCTATTTTCTTTCTTGTTTGAATGGCTATAGCCACTTTATTAGGAGTATAATCTGAAACCAGACAAGATTGAAAAATATTTCTCTGAAATTTTGTAACTTAAACTGTAACACAACACTTTAAATGTTGGGTGTATAGAATCCTGCTTCCACATAATGACTACTGGTCACATTTTTTCCAAGATCAAAAGAGAAAGCACTTAGGAGGCCCCACATCTCAGTATTTCTACCATTTTATACTCAATACCCCCAAACCCAAAGAGTACACAGCTATTAAATTTCCCCCTTAGTTTCCTCATTTCCCATCCCATTAGTTTTTTAACCATTCATTCATTCCATCAACAAACATTTTTGATTGGAGTGTTGCTTCAACAGAGCTGGCAGTTTGGAAGGAGGGTATGTTCTCCAAACATTTAGGCTCATAATTGTCACTTAGAAAGTGTTGGCAAATGAATAAATAAGTAAACAAATTTATCTATATCATTCCTGAGTTCTAGATAGCAAGGTACACCTGTCTATATTGGCTATTAGAATTTCCTCTCCTATATGTTCATATTCTTTGTCTATTTTTCTACTGGACTGTTTTTGTATGAATACATAAAAATTCTTTATATACTCTGAATACAAACCCAGTTGTATGTATTAAAAATAACTTTTCCAAGTCTGGACCTTGTTTATCTTTACTTATAATGTATTTCAACGTATACAAGTTTTAAAGTAAGCAAATCAATTTGTTTGTCTTTAAGAAATCCTTCTCTACCTTGATAACATAAAGAAAATTCTCCTGTACTTTCTTTTAAATTTTCCAAATATGCTTTTTTATATTTAGATCTTTAATCCATCTAGCAAGTATTTTTTAATGTGGTATGAGGCAGAAATCAATTTTCTTTTTCTGTATCGTTCTTGAGCCATTTCTTCACTAATATGCTTTTGTTACATACCAAGTTCCAATATTTTTACATTTAATTTTTGGTTCTCTACTCTGGTTTAACTGTCTTGATCCTTGGTCTTTATCAGGCCAAGGATCTTAACCTAAAATTGTATGCAAAACTTAGCAAGTATCTGGACATCTGCTCTTTTTCTTAGAGGGCACAGGCTTCACTGAAATTCTAAAATGGAGAATACAATCCAAAAAAGGTTAAGAAGTACTCTTTATAAAATGGCCATTCAAAGAACACTAATGAGAAACAATCTCTTACATAAAAGGAATTAAAACCTTAAGCACTGTAAGGGAGGCTATGGAATCTCACCTAGAGCTTTAATTCCATAAAAATAGAAAATAATTTTTCCAGTGTGATTAGTTATAGCCCTACTTGGACCAGGGAAATAAAACCGCCCTTTCAAGATCTTTTACAGAAAAACAATACAAAACAAAGCCACATAAAACCACAGAATTTAGAGCTAGAATGAACCCTAGGTATCACCCAACATAAACTGTATTTTTGGATGAGAAAACCAACAATTAAATGACTTGGCCGAGATCAGAGAACTTGTTTAGTGGCAGATCTGGTAATGAAAGTTGGGTCACTACACTCACAGTACACTGTTGCTAGCACTGAATCATGGTGTCTGTATTCAACAGTGAAGATACAGCAAGTGGGGCGGGGATGGAGAGGAAGGGCAGAAATGACAGCATGGGAAACAGAAAAGCACAAACTGAAAATACATTTAAAGTCTCATACATTTATGCATGAGAAATGTGCAAACTGGTTTTAATCCCAACTACAATTCTATGTTGACAAAAATATGCCAATAGGCTTAAAAATGCTCTTACCCTCTGCCCAAGCAACTCTCACGCCAAAGAAATTACTTTAAGAATTCAACTGAAAAATATTAATAAAACTATCATGGTAAAATACATTTATAGTAGCTTTACTAACAAAAGCAAAAAACAAAACAAAATCTTTATGTATACTTTGTAAATGGAAAATTATGATTCATCAAATTGATTGAACATTATGAAAGAATTAAAAATGACAACTAGGAAAACCATGTAGAAATAAGCTAAATTAAAAAGAAAAAAAAGCCTACATACACATAAAAAATTATGTCCCAAAATTTTGCATAAAAACACAAGGAAATCTGCAAAGATTACAAGCTTGATTTATAAGCAGTGTGATCATGGCTGATTTTTTTCCAACTTATATTAAATTCTTCTAGAAAAACTAAGAGATTAATGTGATTGCTGTAACTGTTCAAACAATATAAACATACAGGTACAGTAAAAAGTTAAGTTTTCCCTCACCCCCTTTCCATGCTCATAAACATATATACTCTGGGGGTTTGGTTATTAATTACAAAGATAAGATCACACATTATATATTTCTCTGCAAATCATTTTTCACTAAAAATGTTTCACTATTAACCATCCCCAAGTCAACAGTTCATCCCTTTTCATGATGATACTCCATATATGACTATATTATGATTTATCTATTTCTTTATCCTTATTAATATACATTCAGATCACAAAATATTTTTTTGCTAGTTTAATGCTGTGATGAATGTCTTTGTAATGTCTCCCTATATACTGATGCTTTTCTTTCTACAGGATAAATTCTCAGAAGTGGGACTGCTAGCTCAAAAGGTTTATGTATTTAAGTGATAGTGAGATGCCTTTCCAAAATAACTTCAACTTGATAATAAACATCCCTCTAATTTTAAAATCTGATACTACAGAGTTACATGTAATGTTTCCACACATTTCTTTTAATCTTTATCTTTGTCCTATTTTTCAATCAGTCTTTAAAATGGATTTAATTTATATTATTGGTCTGTTTAAAGAAACTGGCTTTCTGCATTTTTGTTAGGTTTCTATTTAATTTTGACCTACTTTTTGTTCATTTTGTTCTTTCCCTAACTTCTTAAGAGAAATATCATTGCTTTTCATTTCTTTTAAAGTAAAGTATTGTAGGCTATAAATTTTGCTCTAAGTATAGCTTTAGGTGTGTGCAATAAGTTTGGACTGAAAAATTTTCTTTTTTATTACTTGCTAGATAACACAAATGACAAGTTCCATGAAAATAAACGAGAAGAATACATTTCTGACCAAAAACAATAATTTCCAAAGCCGACTGTTAAGTTCCCTCCCCCATCCATCCCCCAGGAGTACAAACAGAAGTCACACCAATGAAATACTTCATAAAGTAGATTCTCATCTCTTTATAAAATTCTTTAGAGCAATTCAAGATCATGCTTAATATCTTAATCCTTACTGGAAATGTCCAATTTCTGCATAATTCTAGTTTGTATCACTGGTACTACTAACATAAAGGTGGAAAACCAACTATTTGCAAAATGGGGGTTGCCAGAAGCAATTAAACGCAGCATCAACTATTAGTTTGTAACAATCTAAGTCTTTAAAATGTCTACTTTGATATACTGTCAAAACATTATATCACTTACCTGCTGCAAACCCTGTGTCCCAGACACAGGTACTTGCATGATGGTTTGACCTTGTCCACCAGGGACAGCCTGGACCATGATGGGCTGGCCAGTTGATGTGATTAACTGGCCTCCACTGACCTGCACCATTAATGGCTGCCCCTGGACCTAGAATGAAATAAAATAAAAGCAATGAAATAACATAAGACGCCAAATGGTTTTTACCAAAAGACAATCACTGGAACTATTCTGCTGCCTTGCTAGAGAAGGAAAAGGTAGGAGAGACACTAAGAAAGTATGTCTTGAGTCCTTAAGTTATTTTCAAATTATCTGTGATATCTGTCACTAAATGCCAAGTTCAATTTAAGGTCAGATACAATGGAGTATAACCAGAGTCTTTGGGAAGTCTCAATAGATAAAAGGCATTTAGCACCAAACACAGGCTAAAACCATGACAAACATTTAATCAAGATGCCAATGCTATTTACCTTTTTAAACTAACATCCAGGAATGGTCTCTAGTTAGGGCTGGAGAGGAGGCAATGAGAGGGAGAGGTCATGGTGGTAATGGTGGCTGAGTGCAAATTCTAAATAACTTCGAGAAAGTAAACCAAATTGTACCCATCAATGACTCTAGGAAACTGAATAGCAAGGCTCTGGAAGCTTATAGAGAAGACCCTTTTCTCCCCACACTCTATCAAGCAAAAATGAAATGTATACCTTTTACCTTCTTTACCTCACTCTGAATTCTAGATATGTTTATTGTTTAAAGAGCTCACTACCGAAGACTTTTTGGAAATATTTTCTGGTCAGTTTGCAATCTCCATGGCAGAGTTCCTCACGTTGGACCCTGAAATATCTGCAATTATTTTAGCTTTATCAGAAGCAATGACAAATACTGAAATTACAAAGAGCAGCCAAGTGTACAAACACAATTCCCAACTTTCAAGGTCCTAAAAGTAAACAGACTACTCTACAAGCCAGGTCACTGCAAATGCTCTGTCACATCTTGAGTCTCAATACAAAAATACCCCTAGAATGCTTCCTGGAAGCCAAAATACGAGCCACTTTAGAAGTGAACTGGAATGATCAATATAACAGCTAAAAATTAAAAACTTTCACTTTCAGATTCTATCTCTGTTTCAAGGAATTATTTGTCACAGAATAAAAGACTATATAATATACACAGAATGAATACATAAAATATTCATTCTTAATGACAGTGCAAGTATGTTCAAATAACAGCAAATAATTAAAAGATCAATCTGTCCTAGATGAATAGGTTAGGTAGTAAGACCCTCCTACCACCACTACCACCACTACCACCACTACCATCACCACCACCACCACCACCATATCAGAATTACCAGGAACATTCCAATCCCACGTTTTGTTAAACTGCCCATTGAGAATTCCACTTTATTTTTAAGGAGTTAATAGCCTGATTCTCTCATGTTTTCTCCTTCCCTTACTTCTCCATTCCAAACCAAATTCCCTTTGCTATACCAGTGTTTGCATATTCTATATCAGGAAAGATTTCTCAGAATACTTATTACACGAATAACTGAAAGAACCACTTAAACTTCTCCAAATATAATGAGATCACTAGAGGAAAGGTTTCTATTTTTCTGTAAAGTGTTTCCATTTCTTTTAAATAAAACCTATATAAGCAGGGAACACAAGTTTTAAAACATAAATATTAATAATTTTCTGGCTATCCTTCACCTTAATTTCTCCCCCCAGTGACATGTTACTATGCGCATGATAAACGATTTGAGACTCCAAAAAGCCCACTGTATTTACAACGTAACAATGATTACAAGGACACATGCATCAGACAAGAAGCCATACAGTTAAGAGCATGTTACACTTCCATTCCACAAATGGTTAATGACAATCCAAAATACTGTTTTATCTATCAGTAAGATGAAGCAAGCATGAAAAACATGAACAAGCTGTTGGACTGTGAGATTCGAATACAGCTCAGGAGTACCTACAAGCTCAGCTTCTTTCAACCTAATTTTATATTCAGAATTGGTTGGACATCATCACCAAACACTAGTGATGGCAGGGGTGGGGGTGGGACTGAAAGGGTAAAGCGAAATAATTATTAATATTATACAATAAAGGGCAGTTAACCGCAGGATGCTTAGCAGCACTAGTATTAAACAATAGACTGAGATGCCAGTTCTATATTCTAGGTCCTACTTTAAATCATTTCTAATTCAATGGAGGAAAAAAGATAGGGCACCCAAACCTTGCCAATTTCTCAAAAATATTAATATAGTTATTTTAGTAAAAGTAACCTAGACAGAGTATACCAGTGCTCCCTATTCCTATTTTTTATAGGAACTGACAAATTACAGCCCTAATTTAGGATAAACTTGGCCATACATAATGTTAAAGAACTGCACTGCTTAACTAAGAATTCTTACAGTGGCTGTAACACCTAAGACTTATAGAAAGCATATCCATCCCCACCCAACTAAGAAGTATGTGGGGTAATCTTTGCAGATTTAGTAGTAAGACAGGCCACTATTTCCCCAGGAAAGGTAGTGAAAAAACGTCAGTTAAGATTAGCAGGATTCAGTGCTTGGATAAAACTTGCCAAGTGTAATGATTATTTTGCAGTTGAGTTGCCCTTTTAATCAAAATAAAGCACAGTCTAATCTAGTTCATGTGTGTCTCTCCATATGTATATACTTCCTTCAAATATAATATAAATTCATTAAGTTTTATGTAATTGATTACAGAGTTAGAGCTTTGAATAAGTTCTAATGCCACTTGTAAGAATTTCTTCCTGTCACTTAAACCATTTCTTTTCCAGGCATTCCCAAAGAAACACACTAGCCAAATGTAATTTTCAGAAAATTGATACACGCTCACTACATGACTTGGCATGAAACATTAGGAAACTGGCATCTTATAAGCCTCAAAGAAAAGTTAGCAGCATCAAAGACATGCAACTGACTTTGCCATTCCTACTTGAGATCCTAATACAAATAGCACCAGACATGAGGAGAGGAGTTCATGCAGTGCTCACAGAGAATCAGAGAGGGCACCACTACCTGGAGGGTCTGGACTTGCTGGCCTGAGGCGGATGCCACCTGGGCCTCAGTCTGCAACTGGACAGCAGTGACACCACCCTGCTGCTGAGAACAGGAACAGGAAGAGCTTGATATGTGCCAGGAAGGAAATGTATAGTTCATGACATGAGATCACCTTACCTCTTGAGGGAGAGGGAGGGAAGTCTTTCAAAAGCCCCACTCTACCCTTTCAAAATGTACAGACTCCCTATACTAAAGCTGTTGTGTTGAGGGTAGCAGGATCAAAGATATTAGCCCATGTCTCCACTTCCATGATGCAAAAACATCAAAATAGCCATTACTATTAACACAAAAATCTGCAACGCAGTCCCTTCTCTTCAGAAATAGGAATTTGATCCTTCACAATCACAATTTGATCCTTCCTTATACAATTATTTTAATGTTCTTTTTATTTCCTCAAATGAGTTCACAAAAACAAATTTATTGATTGTAACAGCCTCAAGTGACAATGAGCAATTTTGGGGGCTTAAATGCAATTACCAAGAAAGGAAGAATAAACTAATCACTGTGAACCAAAATCATCTTCATTAGGTCACTGTTCTTATGTCCTACAACTAAAATTATTTCTACCCCAAGTGGACTACCTTAGAAGCCATGTTTTCAGTGATCTAATCTTATTTTTATATCCCCTAATGATAAGTTTGGACAAAACAAAAATCCACCCTCCAGGGTATGAATGGAAGACTCTTGGAGGAAGCCCCTTCTCTAAGAAGGCAGTTGAAGGAAGTTGCCAGAGCCATAGCAGCTGTGTGAAAGGGAAGGCCAGCAAGAGAGTTTAAATAATTAATCTCTTTTAATCAAGAGTGGTTCCTTCCTTTGATCATTAGATCAGAAAAATTCACCATCAACAATACCTTTGCTGTCCCTACTACTCTTCTATATTAGCTACGCTCTCTTTTGAAAATAAAATATTCCCAAGGTATCAATCTTGGCCTGAGGTGAAATTGAAGCATAATAAATTTCTTTTCTTCTAGGTATAGGGGAAAAAATGAAGTTTTACTAAAATAAACCCAGGCATAAAGCATCAGAAAATGAGATCTAGATAGAGATTCAAGAAAGCAATCTATCAGTTAGGAATTAACCAGCAGGAAGAAATTCCTTTCTAATATGTAGTTATTCATAAGAATGGCTGTCTAAACATTATCCTAATGTTAAACTAGAGCTTTTGATTAATAGATAAAAACTGTAGTGGACCAAACCAAAGAACAGTGGATTTCTTAGAAGCTGACTATCATGCTTTGTCTGTTGTGGCCAAACCCTTACTAAATCACAAGTTAGCTCAAACAAAAAAAGAGAACAATAAATTGAATCCAGAAAAAAAAAAAAAAAAAAAAACCTCCAAATTTTCACCTGAAAAACAGACTATGTTGTTTTGACTTTTAATGAGCTAAAAGGGGCAATTAATTATTAAATCAGGTCCTCATTAAGAGCAGATAAGTGGTCATGGACTGCATATAGTGCTTCACAAGCCATCACACCCAATATTTTACAAGATTTGGTTCCTCTCAAATAATTCCCCATGGTTATATTACAACCAATTGAGTAGTACTGTTAAAAGTAGTTTTACTTCATACCTGCTGCTGAATCTGTCCAGCCTGCACAACTATTTGCTCTGTGGAACTATTGCTGTTTGCTGTATACTGCTCCATGGTCCCTCCAAGTTAGAATCCTGTCCACAGTGAGCTTGACTCTGGAGATACTAGAAGACTGTGAGGTGTACACCTATTAGAAAGGTTGGGAAAGAAACTAAAGTGAGATTGCTGATAAAGGCCTGGCCAGACAATTAACCCTGATAATTTGCCACCGTACTTTGTTTGTAAGAAAACAGGATAAGAGAATAGGAAATGCTTATATTCAGTATCACTTTTAACCAGGATTACATGATATAATCATAACAACAATATAATGCTATTTTCATATTCTTTAAAATGCTTTTGGTCATTTCTTATTAGCAACTTTACCTTTCAATACTATCAGAGCAACATATGCACCTTATAAATACTCATTAAGCTACGATACTGCTTTGTTATAAGGCCTACATAACACTTATTTTCAGGTCTGCATATATACTTTAAAGAATCAAGTTAAGTTGTAACATATAATTGTTTGCCCACTAAACATGTTACTCCAGTCTGCTACATATGGTAAGCACTTTAAAACTTCAGGGTTTATTACTTAGTAAGTAGTTTACCACAGACCTTATGTCTCAAATATTTTGTTTATCAAAATCTCAACACTCTAGCCTGGGCAACACAGTGAGACTCTGTCTCAAAAAAGAAAAAAAAAAAATCTCAATTAAGTGGCCAGTAGTAACAAAGCTCTAGGAAAAGTTTAGGGATTTACATTTTAGTCCAGAGCAAGAAATAAAAAGAAATTCTACTAATGACAATTATATTTATAGGTTAGATATAAGGAAAACTTTAAAATGACATACTAGTCTTTTTAGATTTTCTCTAAAAAGAACTTAAGACATTCCTCAGTTTTGAACTTGGATGCCTACTAACAGCCCACCCTTTATTGTGTAATTCTAACTTTTTATTATGGCAGTTTTCAAACATATACAAAAAGTAGAGGGAACAGTATACTGAACCTCCAAACACATCATCCAACTTCAATAACCGATCTTATCTCACACGTCCCCACCCCTGGATTATTCTGAAGCAAATCCCAGACACCATATTACCCCTCAAATTCTATAAACACTGCAGTATCTATTTCTAAAGAATAAAGACTTGTTTATCTTTATCATTTTATCACAATGATACTGTGTCTCCACAATATTTTTCAAACATTAAGAAATTAACAAGTCCTTACTATCATCAAATATCCAGTCAATGTTCAAATTTACCTTTCTCATAAACTCTAAGAGTTGAGGACCACCCTCTTTTAAAAATAAAGGCACAATTAGATAAACTGAAGTGACATTTGAGAACCTTGAATAAAGCATTCAAAACTTAAAATATATAAATTACCAAAGGGTAATTCATCTTGGAAATATGGAGAGAGGGCAGGTAGAAACAAAAGGTAGGTAAACGTCTCCCTCCAGTTTTTCTCTAGGCCCTCAAAAATTTCAAAATTTGAATGATAAAATGATGTGACCTAATTGAGCTGCACAATACTGGGGCAAAGTAAGGTATCACTCTCCATAAATCCACACATAGTGGATGAAATGAATCACTTGTAAGGTGTCTCAATATGGTGTGAAGGAGGAAATAAAAAATATATTCAAGTACACGTCCAAGTATTTAGGAAGAAATACATTGATATCTAAAATTTACTTCGAAATGCATCAAAAAATAAGATGGATTGATAGATGAATGGATGGAGAGATAGGTAGGTATCTGGTAAGGCAAGTATGGTAAAATGTTAACAGTAGACTATAAGTGGTGGGTATACAGGTGTGTACTGTAAAATTCTTTTAACTTTACTGTATGTTTGAATATTTTTACACTGGATGCTAGGAAAATATAATAAAATTTAAAATAAAAATTAATCAAGCCCATTACTCATAACCAAGATGGATGTAACATAAGAGTATATGAATCATTAATAACAGGTTATGCCATCACAGCAAGACGGCCATATGGTTCTCCAAAGCACTGCCCTTGCTCTAACGGAATGCTCACCAGGCAAATTTCTAGCTATAATTTGGATTTACACATAGACTGGCCAACAGGGAGCAAATATGATGAGCAACACATCTTGACAGTTATTTCTCACTGCATACTCACCGACTGGTCTCTTCTGAATTGGTTTACTAAGTCTGCTCCTGAGAGATTGTGGGCATGGTTTTCAGCCAGACTAAGTAGCTCTGCTAGGGAAGTTAATAGGCATTGTCTCTAATGCACAATATATTTATGTTTCTAAACTAATAAAATTAAGGTCATAAGAGAATATATACGATTTCATTTATATGAAATCCTGAAAATAGTAATGTAGAGATAGAAAACAGATCAGTGGTTCCTTGGGACTGGAGAATGGAGGGGGATGCAAAAGAGGGAGGTGATGGGAATGGAGCACTAGGAAATGTCTGGGGTGAAGAAAATGCTTTACATCTTCATTGTGGTGGTGGTGGCTTAAGTGAGTAAGTCTGTCAAAACTTACCAATACGTACACTTAAATGATTACATTTTGTGTGTAAAGTATATCTCAATAAAAAGTTGACTAAAAAATAAGGACCATAAAAGGAATGTCTTCTGTATTTCAACACTTCCCTCACCCTCAAATCCCCTTTCCATATGAGATCTTTCCTCAACTGATTTCCAGAAATTTACATCTTATAAGACTAAAATATATCATGAAGCACATAGTAATGACTAATTGTACAGATTTCTTTCCTTACTAGTTTATCCTGGTAATATAAATGAGCCAATTTAAGAACATTCAAATCTATTATACTTTGAAGAGTAAAAAAGAAAACAGCTTCAAATCTAGTAGCAATTCTCTCTCACATTAATGAGGGAGTGATTCAGCTGTAGCATGATATTGAGACTGTTAATGGTGAATTCTATAAGCAACCAGCTTCACTGAAGCCGTATGTTCTACTACTGTGAGCTTCAGTTAGCAGAACTGCAATATAATTTGACACACTGTCTGTCCTAGAGTGCTTCTCTACCCAAGATTATGACAAAATTAAGCCAGCCAGAGTTAGTCTGTCCAGATCTTGCTTGTAACACAAAAAGTTTTGAAATTTTTTTCCTTAGAGAGAATCAGAGAAGAGCGTATGGAGTATGTGCTTATTCTGGCTAACACAAAAATTCTCTTCCTATATCATCCCCATCCCACCATTTCAAGGAGCAGAAGCTGAAATTTAGCCAATCACTACGAATCCATTCTATGTGAACCAAAATTTCCAGAAAACCAACTAGTATAAGCATAGCAAAAGCCCTCAAATTACCATATTTGACAATCACTACCAGGCAAAGACTTAGCTTTCTAACTTTTGGACCATAGTCCACAGTGAGAAACACATTTTGCTATTTCAACTCAGTGCACACATAACAAAACCTATGTAACTGAAACAAAAGTTTCCTGAAATAATATTTATATGTATACAACATAAGATGCACTGATATTTTCTATTATAAAAAATTATCAGCAGCACTGGCCTACTCAATTTATTTTATAACTCAACAAATGGGTCCTGATACATGTTTAATAAGAGTAGACCAGACAACAAAGGGCTGTCTAGCTTCCCCATCATCCTACAGGTTTCTGAACTGGAGCTTCCTAATTTGTTCCTTCTCTCCACTTATGATGTGCCAGACACCATTCTAGAGGCTTTAAAAATCAAAAAGAAGGTCAGGGTGGCTCACTCCAGTAATCCTAGCACTTTGGGAGGCTGAGGAGGGAGGCAAGGCATTTCAGACCGGCCTGAGCAACATAGTGAGGTCCCCCCATCTTTACAAAAAACAAAAACAAATGAAAAAGAAATCTCTGATGAAGATCTTAACTTCAAAGAGTCTTTAACTTTAGTAACATAGTGAAAACTTGTACTAGAATGCTGAGAGAGAAACAAAGTAACATGGGAGCTGGGAAAAAAGTGATTTCTTTGTGAGGGCAGAGATTTCTTGTAGCTGGGGATACATCAAGAAAGTCTTTAGGAAAAGATATCATCTGAACTGGTCTTAAGTGTGAGAAGGATTCAGCTCCGTGATGATGCGGTTGGAGATAAAGTACTCAAAATCAAAGGAGCATAAAAACAGGAACAGGAAAATTTTGGCATATGAACAGACTAAAAAGCCCCATGTCCAGAGAAAAGCGCAAAGGGCCACACTACTGTCTCTCAAAATGCCAGGCAAAGAAGTTGTTCCGCAGACAGGTGGAGACTCTAGCGATGTTTAGCAAAAAAGTGACTTGCAAATGCCTTTTAAAAAGATGTCTAGCAAAAGTATTTGGTGGTTTTGATACTACAGATATACCCATTTTTAAATACCAAGGTTAAAACATCTATTCCAAAGGCAAATATAACTTGCCCCATCTATCAATATGGATAATGTAGGAATTAAATGAATTTAGAAAATACTGAACAACAAAGAAAAACTCATTCTAAAAAGTGAGAACAAAAACTGTCCCTAAAGTTTTAGTACTGGAAAGAGCACTGGACTAGAAGTGTTCTGAAACCTGCCAATTGTACGACCTTAGTAAATGTGACAACCTACTCTATGTGCCAGGGAATGCACTAAATACTTCACATGAGCAAAAATAATTTTTAAAGTCCTATGACAAAAATCTTTCCTTCCCCAAAAAATGTCAGCCAATGTTAGGGGGCAGAACCCACAAATCATAAATTTGTTTTTCTGAAAAACGTATAGTTCTAGATCCCTTCTACCCGAGCCTCCAGACAAAACAACTCCTTTCAAAAAATTCCTTAGCAAGATATACAAGTTTTTTTTTTTTTTTTTTTTTTTTACTAATTGGGCTTTCCTGCCTAAATTCTCACTACTACTGCCCACTTTCCAATCCCATCTTTCCATCTCAAGCACACAGCACAATTTGATGCCACTGCACATGCTTTTCTGTGAGCAACGCTCTTCCATCTTTCCTGCCTGAAGAAATCCCATCATCTGGCAAAGCCAATCAAAAGTGTGGTGCTGAGAAGCATTTCACCAAGGTTGTTGCCAGCTCAGGCATCAACACCTCACAGCACTAAACTTTGCTTCTTTATAGCTCTAACCACTGGTATTAATTAGCTGTTCACTTGCCAATCTCCACCAGGCAGGCACAGTTATTTACCTCTACCCACTCCCTCCTCAGCACATGGATGATGCCTGGCACATACTGCTGGATAATTGGTCGCCACCGGAGATTTATTTATTCTCATCCTAAAGAAAACCCCACAACACTCTTAAATTTGTAAACATCAGCAGAGAAAACGTTAACACGGGATTAGGAAGTGTATCAGAAAACAACCAAAAAACCTCTATTATTTACTCATTCAAAGTGACATAGATAAGTGAAAGCAAAAAAAAATATTACTGTACTACACTCCCAAGGGAGAATTCACAGAACGTGCAATGGATAAAACTGTTAACAAGAACAGCAAGTTGTGCTGCCTCCAGGAAAAAGAATGCACAGGGCTATCAATCTCCTAAGACTGAGGTTCCAGGCACCAAATGCACTGGCCTTACAGCCCGGGCAAGAAACGGAGACCGTCTGGTTGGGCTCCGAGACGGAGGCGTTCGGTTCAGCGACGGAGAGCGGGGCGGGGAGGAGAGGAAATGACGAGCCAAAGGGGGTGGTAACGGCGCCGGGCCGGAGACCCGGGCTAAGCGGGCCGGGAGGAGGGGCGCGGCGGGGCAGGGCAGTGGGCCAACTAACGGACCCCCTCCCCGACCGGTGTCTGTGGGGGCGGGCGCGCAGCACTCGGAGGCCGCCGCCGCACTCCCGGCCCTGTGGCCGCAGCGCCCACCCGGCCCAGGCCCGCTCCCGACGCAGCGGGGTTGCAGACGGATTCCCCTCACAGAGCGCCGTGGGGCGCGGGCCCCGCGGGACGTGCTCCCCGCCTCAGGGGCCGAAGCGTGGCGAGTGCAAGGGCAGGTGTAAGTGTGCGGCCGGAACGACCAGGAGGAAACCGCCGAGGCCCGGGGCGCGCGTGTGTACCTGGGTGCAGGGGCATTCGCGGCAGGCAAGCCCACCACCCCCGAGCCTGGGGCCTGAGAACCTGGGCCCGAGAGTCGGGGGAAGGGAGCGCACTCCCAACTGGCACTGGCACCAGGCAAGGGTCGGGACCCTGAAGTGCCTGCTCCCGGGGGCGCCATCCCCGCGCGGGGCGGCCCCTGCAGGCCTCGGCCGGGAGTGCCCCGAGGAGCTCGCAGGCTCCCGGCCGGGGCCGCCAGCCGCCCCGCTCGGCGAGGCTCAGCTCGACTCCCCGGGCTCGACGGGCGCCTGGGCCTCTCCTGAGTGGTCAGCGAGACCCGCCAATCGGGGCGCTGGGGCCGGCTCTGGGCCGCTGGATATTGGCTCCTCACACTCACCGTGCCTCGCTCCCCCGGTTCGCTGCCCGCGCTGATTGGCTCCAGTACCGGACTCCGAAACCCAATCAGAGGCTCCAGCCGCCGCTGCCGCCGCCACTGCCGCTGCCTCGCAAAATGGCGAACCTGAACAAAGGGGAATCGGGCCTCCCTCCAACCGCCTCCGCGCAGGCGCCTCTGAGACCACGCCCCCTAACTCCAGCTCCGGGCTCGCTCCACCCCCCGGAGGAGGACTGCGCAGGCGTCCCTTGAAGCCACGCCCACCTTCCCGATTAGATTCCACCTCCGGTCGAAGGAATACGCAGGCGCCTTTAAGGCGCGCAAGACCTTTCGACTCAAACACCGCCCTGAGCATGGTAGCACGCAGGCGCCAACTAGCCCCCTTGCCGACTGCCCACCCCAGTTCAAGCGGCCACTGGGACACACCCCTGGGGCTAATGCGCAAGCGCTGCTCTTTCCAGCTCGCTGTCGGCAGTCTCGTTACGCATGCCTGGGCTGCGGCGGGAAACCACGGAATTTACCGCCGGAAGTGCAGCGGCCATCACCAAAGAGTGCGGGCTCGGGTAGCTTGCTAGAGGGTCTCGCTTCCGCCCCGCTACCGGGTGGGAGGCGGCCATCTTAGGTGCGTGCAATTAAAGGCTGTGGCGGGATTGGTTCCGCATGTGGGCTCCTCCGCTGCTCCCCACCTACCAGGGTTGGATCCGGAGCCCTTCCCCGCGGGGCGGGGACCTTCTAAACGGCCGACTCCTTTCCAGGTGAAGGGTGACCGGGTACGTCGGAGCTTTGAGCGAGCCTCCCCGCACCCTCCCACGGGACCCCAGGACAAACCTTACGCCCATGCACACGCTCTAGGATAGGAGACAGATGGGCGCCTTCTCTAGACTCTTTCTCAAGCCCCTCGCCCGAATAGGGAGGTGAACGTTCCTCGAGAGGCCGCCTTCCCTCTCCCCATGCCTGCGGCTCAGCCCCTGCCCGGTACGCTCTGTGGTTGTGACTTAACCGGGCGATGGCCAAGTCTCTCCTTTTTTGTTCTAAGCTAAACCCACTGGGGAAATACTTTTGCGTCGCGCAGGGAAAAGGAGCGTGTCCTAAGTCCGCCTTGCTCGGGAGCGGCAGTGAAGAAAGGAGGCGGCGCGTCTTAGGACCGCCTTTGCTTCTGCTGGCGGGGCTGGGCGCTCCAGGAAAGCGCGAAATGCTAGCGGGTCGCCGCTGCGTCCAAACCTAGGCATTCCTGGCTCCAGAAGAGTTTCGTGTTACTTCCTGGATTCAGAACGCACTCACATTCAGCGATAAACGTGCGCGGGGGTGGGGGTGGGGGTGGGGACAAATAGGTGGGTGTACAAGGCAAACAGTATAATGTATTGAGGCTGCCTAAACATTTTTACTTCCTTTTCCGTTGTCATAGCTGAAGAAACACTTAAATTCAGGAAATAGCAACTGAGTATCATGGCCAGCAGCCTTAATGAAGATGCAGAAGGAACCAGAGTGCGTAACAACTATTAACTTATTGGTGAACTGAAATTCAGAATAATTGCGGTCCAAAGCGTAAACACTTTTTAATTAAACCAATAATTGAATTGTCTTTTTTCTCTCTAGCTGATTTATTCAAGAAAGGCTAATACGATCCTAGGCAGGAATCATCCATCACTTTCCTTTTCCTCATGCTTAATTCGTTGTAGTTAACTCCTTCAGTTAAATTCTGCAGATTAGGCTTTAAATCAAATTACAGGAGGGGTGGGGAGGGGGATACAGAATAAAGAAAAATGAAAGAGCTTAGTACTTTTCTGTGTCTAATAAAAAAAAACGTTTTCTTTTCCTTTGCCCATTTTAGATCACTTATGTGAAAGGAGACCTTTTTGCATGCCCCAAAACAGACTCTTTAGCCCACTGTATCAGTGAGGATTGTCGCATGGGCGCTGGGATAGCTGTTCTCTTCAAGAAGAAATTTGGAGGGGTGCAAGAACTGTTAAATCAGCGTGAGTTTAGGAAACAGCTTGCCTGTTTTGGTTCCCTGTTATACTTTAATAAACAAGATGTGCATGCAAAGAGGGGGTTCTTAATAACTGAGTGCTTTTTGATTTAGGTTTTTCCTCCACAGTAATGGGCTCCAGTTTGATCCCTTTATCATACCAAACCTGAATTCTTGTAAAAGTTTCTCATCTCTTCTTCCTCTATCGTAAAACTTCCTTAATAATATTACTCCACTTTGCTCACTCCTGTAATAACTCTGAAGTGCTTAGCAAAGTCCACAGGTATTAGCTTGGCATTCAAGACCCACTACTTACCAATATTATACTTACTCAAAGAGAAGTTTAGAAACCTTATCCTTACAGACCCCTCCTATCACTTTCTAGTAATGATTTAAAACCAGAGATGTTCATTAGAATAATGTGGAGCTTCTAAAACAGTTCCTCAGACCACATTCCAGGCTTACTAAATCAGTGTCCCCTTGTGATGCTGATCCCAGCCTTACATAATTTCTTACTACTTGGTAGTGTAGTTATTTTGTAAAGATGATGCCTTCTCTGGATTGGTAACTCTTTAACAATTAAGAACTTTTTACTATATCTATATTCTTCATAATATTCCTTTACACAGCTCTTGTATGTAAAAAGATTATTGAGTAAACTCACATTTGGCACAGGAAAAATGGTGTATATTCTAAGCCAATTTCAAGGGAATAGAAACTAAAATTTTTTAAGTGGGCAGGTGAGGGTGTATTTGAAATTAGGGGCTGGACAAAAGATGGGGTATGAGGAGGCATGATTGTATGAAAGCTGTTATGGAATACTGTATTTGAGATGGCTGATAAGGAACAAAGTGGTCATAGGACATGATAGGTTTTTTCATCATTGAAAATTCTGAGGTAAGCTCCGATCTATAAAGATTTAAAAACAATGGAGATTGGTGGGTTTTTTTCCCCCCCATTTCTACTATTAAATAACTGTTTTTCTTAGAAAAGAAATCTGGAGAAGTGGCTGTTCTGAAGAGAGATGGGCGATATATATATTACTTGGTAAGGTGGGGCCATTTTCTTTTTCCGGGCCAATTTTTAATACATTCTAAGGATTGGTGAACAGATCGGCTATACTACATTTGTATTGATCACGATGCTCCATTCTAGACAATTAAGGATGTTGAAAAGCTACTGATCTCATGACAAAACTCAGGTCCAGTGGTGCTGACTACTAGGAGCCCTGGATTAGAAAGGAATGTGAGGCTGCATCCGAGCTCCTTGGGAAAGAGTACTGTGCCTTTCACCATAAGCCTGTTCTAACACTTGTAGAAGTTGAGGATGCTTCCATACTTTCTTTCCTAGCACAATGAGGTAAAAACAGTAGTGTCTCAAAAGACAGATTTCCCAAAGGGGTTTTTCTCTTACTCTTCTTGTCAAATACAGTGCTCCTCTTCTGCCTACTGCCTGAATGTAGGATTCTTCAACTGTCCAAATGGTTTTTGGTCCCAGAAAAGGTGTGGCTTACTTAGTGATGGTGGTAGGTGACTCACAACCAAACCATTGCAAGCCTGATCTGGATGGCATACTGAGTGGACAGATGTCCTTAGCCCCTCTGAATTTTGTCCTCATAGCTGATGTCACTTCCAGTGTTTCTACCAGTTTTGTGTATGTTATTTTATATAGAGAAACAACAAGCACAGTTTCTAAATAAGTAGAGGCTCTTTATGGGATTTTCAGCTGTTATGAGTTCTTCCTTGTTATAGATATGCTGCTTATCTCTTGGAAGTGGCACAAAGACTTTCACCTGTGTTACTTGAAAACACTTGCTAATAGGCACAACTTGCTAATCTCATGGGTTTCCTGGGAAAAGGAAAGATTACTGCATGGCAGAGTCTAGTTTTCTCAGTCTCTACTTAGTAGATTTTCCTGCGGGCCTCCCATAACAGTGTGGAAGGGGCAGTATGACATTTGTCACCCCTGCTCTAGACTAATTATTCTATAACAATACACTTGTTCTTTTATAGCATCCTGATAATGGTACACTTACCAGGATGTTGGGGGAATGTGATGACTTTTCCATTGGTTATCATTTTGGGATAGTCAAAGTTTGAATCCTTTCTTTATGCCTAGATTACAAAGAAAAGGGCTTCGCACAAGCCAACTTATGAAAACCTGCAAAAGAGTTTAGAGGCCATGAAGTCTCATTGTCTAAAGAATGGAGTCACGGACCTCTCCATGCCCAGGCAAGTAAATCCAAGACCCTAAATGAAGATTTTGATTGGTGGGGTTTATTGTCTTACCCAAAGACAAACAACTTAAAAGCTTAATCCCAAATGTAGATTTAAAGGTGGACAAATTTCAAAACTTTGTAAAATCACAAGTGAACCAGTTGACCTTAGGCCAAGGCACAGCCATTTTCTAGCTTGAGCTGAATGAATCAGGACAATTAACTTGAAACACATACCTGCCTCAGCCTACTTAGTGGGGAGGAACCATGGTTATTTACATTTATTGAATTCCCAGCATCCTCTGCTTGAAGTTTGGCCTCTCTTCCTAAAACAATGTAAGCTAAAGAATCAAGACTAAGCAATTGTGATTTCTCTCTTGGACCATTTCTGGTCTCCCTAACCTATTAATCTTGTTTCATTGAGAAAGTTGGAAATTATCGCTACCTTTTATACTGCATGTTTGTTTGTGTTCAGTATGGGAAGTACCCTGAGGATCTGTCCCTGATATAACTTCTTGGACCCTAACTATTGGGAACTTAAGGGAATGACATTGAGGGTTCAATAGCTCCTTTGCTTCCTTTTCAGGAAATAGGCCTCTCCTTTTCCTGTCACTGTAGTAGTTTAATTCCAAGCCCCACGTTACTTTGAATGTGGCTACAGTGTCCCTTATCTTGCATTAGTCTTTAATATATTTATGGCTTATGTATAAGAAACTACTTTTTTAAAAAATCACAATTGTTTGTGGACTTAATTATCACATTATGATATGAAATTAGCAATTTTAAGCCTCTCTTTTTTCCTTAGAGATGTTGAGGATTGAGAGTAACATCTTAGAAGGTGTGTGCTAAGTAGTAGAATTTTATGGACTGATTGAGGTTTCTCACCAGGGCATTGCAAAGGCCTTACTCTTGGATTGCAACCAGCTTAGCATTTCTCACCATTATCTCTTGGCTTTCTTTTGGCAGAGATCCTGTTCCTTGTCCATCTTCTCTTTGTCTTCCTTAACATTTCATTATCGTAAATGCATTTTTAAAATACCAGCCTTTTCCCCATCCATCCACAGCCAGTTTTTATCAGTAGACATAGAGGGATAATGAGTCTCCCATGTCATGGCAGAGTTATACATTTCTAAATGTAGCATGAAATAGTTGAAAAGTGGTACCTTACTAGGCAAAGAGAAGTGAAAGTTGTTGGATGTTAAGATTGTCTAGGAATAGTCTTAGGTGACTCATAAGAAAAATTGATTTCCCAACTTCCACCATGGCTGCCTATAGGTGTGAAACTAGATAACTTGGTTTTATGCTTTAAGTGGATACAGCCTAAAGAAAGGGAAGAACAATTTCCTAGATACCTTCATCACACCAATGGAGATGTTTTGTTTTCTTCAGGATTGGATGTGGTCTTGATCGTCTGCAATGGGAAAATGTATCTGCGATGATCGAGGAGGTATTTGAAGCAACAGACATCAAAATTACCGTGTATACACTCTGAACAGATGAACATTTTGGATGTGTCCGTGTTCTCCAGTATCATACCTTCTGGGCCATAGAACTGGGCAAACTGACCTTAAAATGCACAGAGGAAAGTTTCCTGTGAAATAGTCTGTGTCATAGGACAGACTTGGGTTGCTATACTCCAGTATTTGGACTAGGACTCTGGAGGAGGGATTGCTTTGGGTATGTTTTGTTTTTTTTTTTGCAGAAAGGTAAGGAGTAGGTAGCCTGATAATAGGCAGGGAAACCAGATAGTTGGGCCTATGACGTCTGTTTTGCTTCAGTATGCTACCTGATTTGTTTAGCTGGCCACTGGGTGGCAGCATTGACTCTGCTTCTCTGCTTTTTAAGAGGAATTTCAGGAAGGATGATCATTTTAGTTTGTTTGGAATTTTTTGTCATTTGTACACTTAACTTGGTATTATCCTTATGTCATTATATTCACCCTAGGAGAGGTGTTGTTTTGTTTTTGTTTTAATCACAAATTGAGTTCTACCTTGTTAACCAGAAATTTGTAGTGACAAAAGTAGAAAAATAAATCTTTTTCTTGGGTTTCAGTGAGGTTCTGTGCTCATATCTATATTGTTCTGGACTTGGGTAATGGAGGATTCACCTGTAGCTTAATTTCAAAGAGCCAGACAGAGGGTGCAGTGGGAAGAGTAGCAAGGTAAGAAATAAGAGGTAAGAATGGACAAGATCCATGGATTAAAATAATCAAAAGGCAGGTTTTAGACTCTCCTCATGGTGAACTCTTCCTTTCTTCTGTCCATTGCTTGGTTTTTGTGATAAATCTGTCTGAATTTAATCATGAAAACAAATGAAATAATATATGGTAAATGCCTGGCATAGTACTTAGCACAGAGTAGGGACTCAATAAATCAGTAATTCCCAACAAAATCCATATGCATCTTTTTTAAAAAAAATAAAGGCCACTTCCTCTCAAAAAATTCTAATTTGGTGACAGGGTGGGATGGCCAGGTTTCTTTGTGGTTTTAACCCCCAAAGAAGATTTTGATGTGCAGCCAAGTGGGATCTCCAGAACATTGGAGTGAATGTGAGTCTCCTTTTCTTCTGAAGCTAGTAAGACAAGTTCTCTTGTTTTCAGAAGGATAATAAAATTTATGGATTTAGCCAGTGGTTCAGTATCAGAGCTATTGGGGAAACTGTTTTCTTTTTTCCCCTTACTGTGGAATTGAGAGTTAAAACAACCAGACTTGCTATTGATTTTCTCCCTAGGGTGAACTCTGGGTCTGTTATAGGACTTGCTGCTTTCCGAAGTATAAAAGAACAGCTCAGTTTTAGAAGGGGCTTATTGAAACACCAGGAAAGCACTAGTTAAATATAATCTTTGTACTTTAGACTTGTGTTCTTATCACATTTCAGCCTGATAAGAGGAAACAGTTTCAAAAAAGTATTTCACTTTTGTATTTCTGTGTGGAACAGACAAGTTCTCCATGTTGTTGGGGTAGGGGCAGTGCAGGGGCAAGTTCATTATCAAACTTTTAGACTGTGGCTTTTCTTAAAGCTTGGCTTCTGTCCACATAAAATAAAACTGAAAGAAAAAAAGGAAAGAGAGAATGTCTAAATATACAAAATTGAAAATGAGAGCAGGGTGATAAGAAGAAACTTAAAGAATTACAGCATTTCCTTTAACTCTCCAAATACAGATGCTTCCCAGCTTATAGTGGGGCTACATCTGGGTAAACCTATTGTAAGTTGAGTTCAATTGAGGATGTACTGAATATGTATGGTTTTCATACTATTGTAAATCAAGAACTGTTAATCTTAACCCTTGGGTCAAAACATTGGTTTCCTAGGCTTCCTTTAAAGAGATTATGATTTTTTTCAGGGAGTATGAGCCTTGATTATTTTAGCAAAACCTAGTCTCATCCAGGATTGGCTGTAATTGGAATTCCGGGACTCAGCAGGAAAATGATAAAGTGCTTTTGTTATGTGCAGATGGTAATGGTGGGGTCAAATTCCAATGACTTATCACACTTGAAGCCTGGAGAAAGGAGGCATGGCCTGATAATCAGAATGAACACATTATTCCTGCAAACCTAGTTAGAGTTTGGCAAACACCCAGAAATTCACATGTGAAATTTTGCTTCCACATAGGACTCAAACAAATCTTTAAGAAATGGGACTTTTGACATAATCCTACCATCACCATCAAATACCACATATTGAATACTCTTAAATGATGTGTATGTGAACATTGAACTCCTCCTACTTTTCATCCTCTCCTCTCTAATCAAGAAGCTTACTGCTTATTAATTGGCAATTGGGATATAGATACCTTATACCAAATTTCCCATGCTTTTTGTTCCACTTTCTACCATACCCTTGTCTTCAGAGAAGGGAAAAGGCCCTCATTTACAAGTAATCTCAGAAGAAAACATTTTAAGAAGGTTGCCATGGTGGGAAGTCTGTGTGGGAGAGTTAGCATTCTGTATTGTCTAGACAAGTCCTGGTTTAATCTTCCCTCCCACTTTATAATGTCATGGCTTGGTTCACAGCCTGGAACATCCCTATGCCTGGAACTCTCTCACTATTCACGGTAACTTCCAAACGTCCAAGTTCCTTAAAAAAAACCTGGCCACAGAAAATCCACACCACTACTTTTATTAATGTTGCTATTTTTCTTTCTTTAAAAAAAGAATCCAACTTAACGTAAAATGCATATTTCAAAGATCTGTACCTTGGATCTTAGGCTCTTTGCCTTAAGTAGCCCCTTTTGGGGAGTAATTAGGACCTTCAGTCTCACAGATGCCTGGAGCCCATATATGGTTGCATTTCTCTCCTTCCAGGTCCCTCTCCTCTTTCCCAAGAGCAGCATTAGAGAGAGATGCACAGCCTAAATGAATTACAGCATGAGAAGTGTATTTGGAGTCCTCTAAGGGCCTTATCCAGGAGGATTGGTTCATGTTGAATGCTGTCCAGCTGCAAGTGGTATCAGGAAGACAGGCATGTCCCGGATGGCTATACATGTTGTTACTGTCTCTTGGTGGCAGCAGGCAGACCTTGGTGAAAATAAACAGAAACCATGTTACTGAGAGCCTTGCTGGCCCCAAACAAATACTGGTCTCTTTTTGACCTAAGATTTCTGTGTGCTTTCCCCAACAAGTTCCTGAATTTCTCTTCCATGGTCTCCTATGGTTTCTGGCTTATTCAGGATTGGGTTTGTTTCTTTCATTCATGTTTTGAGGTGTTTCACACTCAAAAAACCCAGAAGAGATCTGCTTTAACTCTATTCCCTAGAGTTAAATGTATAGCTAAACACTATTCTGTCATTTTTTAAAAAACGAAAGATGAAATAAGAAATAGGAGACAAATTTTATTTAACAAATGCTCTTTTCTTATGTTGTTCTTTTGGGCTTTTAGATTACAATTCTATCTCATGCCATTTTTTTTTTAACTTGATACATCTTTTCCCTTTAGGAACATGAGCAACTTAAATAGAAGACAGGGAAGCATATTAATAGGTCCAGGTAATACGGGTATATACACTGATGGAAAGACGTTTATAATGTGGAAAATGTCCAATAATTTTTGTTTGTTTTTTGAGATAGAGTCTCACTCTGTTGTCCTGGGCAAAATGCAATGGCATCATTGTAGCTCACTGCAACCTCAAACTCCTGGGTTTAAGTGATCCTGTTACCCCAGCCTCCTGAGTAGTTGGGACCACAGGCATGTACTACGACTCCCGGCCTCAATAATATGTTCTTTAAAAATCTGACTTAGAAATCAACTTTTTCCTCAAGCTAACATTTCTTTCGCTTCTGTTTAGATTAGTATAAGATATAACCCTCAGTCATCCAAACTTAAAAGATCTTTTTCATCTTCCTTGAAATGCTTAATTTTAATGAAAAAGAAAAGCCCTGGGTGGGGGAAAAAAGCCCTGAGAACTTATAGTTGGACAGCTAGAAGAAGTAACCAATAACAGTGAAAGATGTTTAAGAAGAAAGTATATTGGGGTTAAAATTAAGCTACCAATCATCATTCTGTAGAATCAGTCTAGGGTTTATAATTACAGTGATTAATACCTACACTAAAAAAATCTTAAGGAATTTTAAAAGTTAAATTTTGTATTTTCAGAGGTCACCCTCAGAAATCTGTTTTTACTGCTATTTACCACTACCAGTGTGGTGTTTTTCTTATTTTATCTGAGCAGAGTATATTACCCTACCATAGTCTCACTGAATTCAGTGATTGCGTTTTTGTAAGAAATGGCTGAAAATCATATCTTCGTGGGTCGGCAAATGCTCAGCTTGAGAATGATCAGGTACCCAGTGTGCCTAATAGGAAACACCTGTCAACATCAAGGTCTGGAACACTGATATTTCCTACATGTGTCCATGAAGCGACATCTTCTCTTAAGGGTATTAGGAGTGAGAGACACCAAAAATAAATTGAATTATTTTCCTGGAAGCATGTTGCTTTCATGTTTTGTTAATATGTGAGTTGTTCCAGAATTAAAATTGGATAGGAGGGTGGTGAAGACAACTTATCAATTCCTGGATGATTTTGATCGGTAACTCAGGCCTCGTAAAGGGGATTAGTCACAGGATTTCTGTAGGAGAAAACTTGATCAGACTAAATTCAAAAAAAGACGGTAAAGGATCCTTTAACCCTCTTTCCTGAGGGTAATTGGCCTGTTTCTGTAAGAGTCTAATTTACCCTCAGCAAGAGGCCAAATTGGCCTTAACTGTGCCCTAATTATTTGCTTAAATAGCTAATCTTCTAGTTTTCCTATCTCCTCTTGATATCTGTAGGAGGCTACCTCTGAGCCGCTGCCTAATTTACAAACATCTTTTTAACCCTTTAAACATTCCTGTATGGACTAGTTCTTTGCTATATTATCCCCATTCCTGTATTCAGCATTTTTCATGAGTTCTGCTGAGGTCTTCTCAACATAAGGAAAATGTTCTTGCATTATACATCTACACAGGAATTATTGGTCTCCTACAAAGCGTAGCCATTTGTTTGAAAACATGAAAGCAAGTCTAGCCCCCAAAACGTTGAATACATATCCATTTGGGGGATTTCAAAAGTACCAAAAGTAAAAAAATTTCCCCTGAAGGAATGAAAAACCTGCAGAAGAGAAAAATGCAATGATAACAGTGCAAATAGGGGTGGGAGCAGAGCATCTAGAAGGTGTCTAGAGTTAATAAGGGAGGACACATGTACCTGGGGCACACTCTGGAGATTTATATATTTTCTCTGCTGTTGTTCAGTAACTGGTCTTTGCGCCATCTAAATCTTGGTAAAAGTCTTTCTGTCTCATCAAAACTTTAGAATCCCTGTCAACTTTGGATATTCCAAGTTATGGGGAAGAGTCTTTACTTTGATATGAAAGGGGAGGAGGAAAAGGAGTTTAGGGGCAGGGATTTGGAGGAAAGAGAAAACAAGATAGGATGTTCTAAAAATGTTTTTACAACCAACCAAAAGCAGAGAAATGAAACCTTTGCAAAGGAAAAATCAAACATTTTACCATTCATTCTACTTGACCTCAAGCCGTCTACCCAAGTTAACATTTAATAACAGAGAATTCCTCCCATGGCACCAGGAGAACTCACGTGAGGCCGAGCCCAGTTGCCTACTTCAAGATGTCAGCCAACTTATCCTCGTAGTATAGGAAGTTTTCCTGAATGTCCTCCCAGGGCTCAAAGGCCTTGGATTCACCCTCTTCTTGCTCTACAAAATTCTGCCAGATGTACTCGAAGTCCTGGGGCTTCATGATGCGCAGTTTACAGCCAGCCTCCTTCAGCTTCTTCAGAGCAGCCTGGATCTCCGGCTCTTCCCACATGAAGAGTCGCCCCACCAGAATGAGCAGGCGCAGGTTCTTGGTCTTGTTAAGGGTTTTGATAATGCGGTCGGCGCAAGCTGCACAGGGGCTGGAGGACACGTACCAGGTGACATTGTACCGCAGGGCTGGGTCGAAGGCTGGCAGGATGGTGTTGAAGAAGGCTTCTTCTGCATGGGCACCTGCATGCTCATCCTCTAGGTATCCCCGAGATGCCTGCACTTGGCCTCCCTTGCTCTGTGCTTCAACCACATAGCAGAGGAAGGTCTTGTTCCGCCCGGAACTATATTCCACATTGCGGAACTGAAACTTAAAGTAGTTCACAGGCAGTCGCTCCCTGTAGGTCAAAGAGAGAAAGAGACAAAGGAAGACAGAATGATGAGTTCTTATTTCTAGGAGTAGCTTAGAGTAGATAGCTCTTCCAAATCAGTACTTCAGAGATACATTCACTCATACTATAAACAGGCCTTGCCTGTGCTAGCTAGCATCAGTGACAAAAAGGCATGAAAGAATCCAAAAGGGTTTATCTGAAGGAGAGGAGAGAGAATTTGGGGGCTGCATTTGGTTACCCTGCTAGGAAGGATCTCCAAACACCATCTCTTCCAGCACCATGTACCCCTACATTTCTGAATCAGTGAATATTTAATATGGATATGGCTTAGAATCACCTAAGGACTATAAGTATGTCAATACCTGGGCCTCACACCAAACCAATTAAATCAGAACAAACTGGAGAGGGGGCCCAGGCATCAGTATTTTTAAAAAAGCTTTTCAGATGATTCCAGTAAGTGGCCAACTAAGTATCAAGTATGTAAAATTTCTCATGAAAAGCAAGACAAAGATTTCGCAGAGCATTTCATGCTTTCGCTTCTCCTTGTAACTCATGTAAATTGCATCTTGGGCATGAAATGGCCTAATACTTGCAGTACCATGCTCTCCTAGTGACTGTTTCTCAAGTCTATCTTGCCCTTCAGGTGAAAGGACTGTCACATGGTAAGCATTCAAGAAGTCATATCTATGAGGCCAGACTACCCAAGGGTACATTGGGACAATTAAGCTTTTATTAAGTATGGAGTCACTTCAAAATCTTAAAAGACTTGGCTTCTGCCCTCCAGATGCTTATAATCTAGCAGCTAGATTCTAGCTGGACAGAGAAGATATAAATAAAAGAGCCAACAATGTTAGAAGACTGCTTAAAATGGATGGGTAGACTAGAGTATGGACTTTGAAGGTTCTCGAAAGTTTAGCCTTGATTCAGGAGGCTATGGAGAATTGTTACAGGTTCTTGAGTAGAAGAAAAGTATAAAAACGATGTCTGTGGAAGGTTACTGTGGTGGCACTAGGCAGATGGAGTTTAGCTGGGGAAAAGCCTGAAATTGAAACAGCTCACTAGGTGTCTAGGACACTAGACTTGGTGATGAATGGTGTGGGTGGCTTTGAGGAGGAGAGCGATGATTAGGAAATGAAAGCAGTGGGCAAAGGCCAGGTTTTGTGAAACGTTTTGTAGTTATAAGGAGAGAAAAAGGAGAGGGGCTGGAGCATCAGAGTTGAAGATTGTTTTTATTTTTAGATGCATGTATGTTTTTCTAAAATAGGGAAGATTTGTGCAGGTTTGGAGGCCAAGGAAAACGAGAGGGTTTTAATAGGAGAGATTAAAAATGTAAGAAAGAAGAGGGGATGAGTCCAACTGGAGAGGTTGAATGCTTTGCTTTTTAAAAATGTAGTCTCTGTAGCTGCCCCGGAAGATACCTCTGGTACCATTAACTCCACCATTGCCTGTCTCTACGCCTTGTCTTGCCCTAGAAAGGTCACCAGACTCCCTGGGCTGCAGGGGAATCCTTGGTGTCCCAGGGCCTAGGCTGCTTAGAGATAAGCAGCAGATTCCAAAGAGCTGAGTAAATTTATCTCCCTGCAGGATTCCCCCAACCCCTGCCCATCACCAGATTTTCTCCACCAAGTTCCCATGTCTCTTGCTGTCAGGTGACCGTGGAGATGATATGTTTTGAGGACCAGACCCAGGATTCCTTTGGGTACTGTCTTTAGCTCTCCAAGTCCCTTTGTTTCTGGTTGGGGATATTTATTGTTTACTTAACATTTTAGGAAACTGGATTCCCTGATGTTTCCCCTGTCCTCTTTCAATCCCTGCTGGGAATTTACTTATATGGTGAACTCTCCCTAATTACACTCACCCCACCAGACCAGTCCTGAACTCTTACCAGTTGCTTAATGGTCTCTTCACTCTCCGGAATGGCTTTTTGTTCCTGAGAAGCACAAAGCTTACTTTTCTTTCCCAAACCGTTTTTAGTTCTTCAAGACCTTTTGCCATACTACCCACCTCCCCAAGTTCAATCCAGAGCCACCTGTATGGTGGGGGATCCTCACGTGGAACTTTTGGAAGTGTTTGTGACTACTCAGTTAGCTTGGAGGCTTCAGCATTAGCTACCCATGTGGTCCCTCAGGTTTCCTTCTGGAAACCCCAAAAGCATTGCTCCAACTTAGCTAAGTGCAGCCCAGTGAAAATATGAGTCTGGCCCAGCGTGTAGCTGCAAGTTGGCTGGATAGTTATGAGATGGCTGCTTCTCTCAGCCTCTCTTAAGCTCTGACATTTTCCCCTCCTCCTCTTCCCTAGGCAAGAGGAGAAGACCCATAGAAACCTGAAACTTAAGGGAGAGGTAGAAAGGTCACCTCTATAAATAGCCATTTCCCACCCCTCCAGCTAGCAGCCCCAGAGTCTACTCAACAGGGCCTCTGTATTAGGTGCCTCAAGAGAAGAAGTGCTTTCAAGGTGCAAAGGAAAAGTAGGGAAGGTTTTGGCTCCTAGCTGGGCTTGCCCAGAGACTGAGCTTGCTCGGCTTCTCTGTGGGCTCCTTGGTCTTCTAAAAGGAGCAAAAAGGGCAAATGAGGTTCTTTGGGCTTTCCACAGACTAAAATAGCCAGATCCTGGGGGGAAAGAAACCAGGAGAACAAAAGTGGGTAGTGGTCTGAAATTTCTCCAGGAAGCTAGATGACATGGCCATCTTGGGTGATTTTACAGACTCAAAAATTAAGTCAATTATTATTGTGCCTACTAGTGGAAGGAAGGAAATAGTAACACCTAACTTCTTAAATAATCACAAACATTGTTTTTTCAAATAGCCTGATATGCCTCAGTACCATATTTAGTTGTAGCCCTTTATTCTTAATTAACCCTAGTAACTATTTTACTGCTAAAGGTGTGTGTGTGAGAGAGAAAGAGAGAGAGAGAGTGAGTGTGTTGGAGTGGTGGTCAAGAGAGAAGTCCTAGTAGTAGACTTTTTTCCCCTGATCCAATCACTTTTCGGGCATAGAAACCAACAGCATGATTCCTATTTCCTCCCTCCAGCCTCTGATAGCACTTCTTTTTTTTTTTTTTTTTTTTTTTGAGACAGAGTCTCACTCTATTGCCCGGGCTGTAGAGTGCCGTGGCGTCAGCCTAGCTCACAGCAACCTCAAACTCCTGGGCTCAAGCGATCCTTCTGCCTCAGCCTCCCGAGTAGCTGGGACTACAGGCATGCGCCAC